>PVJN01011122.1:0-55043 GCA_004026805.1 Lasiurus borealis | reverse complement strand
AATTGTCGGAACAAACAGCAAAGTATGACAGACCATGTGAAGTGTAAGGATCAAGTCCAAACAAACTTCTTTTTTATCATAAGATAAAGAATACAGCAAATGAATTGTCTGAATGTGATTACCTCACAGTGATTTATCCTGGTGGGTTATCAGCTGTTTTGTGACAAGAAAGTATACTGCAGCACATCTGGTCAATTTCGCAAATTCCCTAAACTAAATAGCTTAGTGACATTTTTACCAAGCAAATCAGATTTGCTTGATTTGAATATCTTTTTTTATTAAGGAAAAAGAATAAATGTTCTTTGTTCCAATGCTGCTTATCTATTGAATAGAACAATAGTTTCCAACTGTTTTGATTCCCTCTCCCTTATCAGGAATAAATGTTTGATTGTTCAGTTCCATTAAACGTCAACTTATAAATCATATATGTAAATAGCTATTTCTATGCTAATATATATATATACATACATATATATATATAGTAAAATATATACAACAAATAAATATAAAATTATGGGATAAAAGTAAATTTACAAAGATGTTCGATGATTGTGATTCACACTCTATATATATTTCAACCAGACTTCTGGATAAAAGTTCACAGCAGTCTGGCTATGTTGAGAATATTGTTTTAATTCAGAGAATCTTCTTAACTCTTGTCTGTTGGAGGTAGGCATGCCAGCTAAAATACTGAACAGCCAGTTAAATATTGATGGGACATACTTACACTAAAACATTATTCATTATTTATTTGAAATACAAACTTGACAGGGCATTCAGAGTTAGTTAGTTAGTTTATTTATTAGTTCTAACACTGGTTGCTATCTATTATCTGAGATTCCTCCTAATACTTTTCTACTTTGTCCTGCCTATTCTTCTCAGACTCTGTAGTTCTGTCTATTAGCACGGGACTGGCAGGTATAAGGCTGTATATGTTGCTATAATTTCTTTAAATAATATTGTCTACAATGGGTTCTATGTTTTCAGGTTAATACTACATGATGCCTTTTAAATAGTTCATCACAAAGCCAGTCTTTGTATAACATTTAATTGGCTGTGTGCATATGTACATACTAGTACAGTGTTGACTGAGTTGGTTCATTCATCAATCATTGATTCAATGCCTAGCATGTTTTAGGCACTGGGCCAGTACTTGAAGTATTAGGAAACATAAGACATGATTCCATTTCCCTCAGAGTAAATGTCAACATCCTAAAAATGATCTATGTGGATCTATATGTCTGGTCCTGTGGCAACCATGGAAATGTACCTCTTAACTCTCAGGATGTAAGATTCTTCCCATTCATTTACTTCTTCCCAATATTATTCTTAATTGTCATTTTTGTGTGCATGTATTGGGGGGGGGGTGTGGAGGGAGACTTCAATCGGCCAACTTTCTAAAATTACATAATTCCCCAAACTTGTTATCCTTCTTTATTACTTATTTTTGTCCTTAGCATTTACCATATAAAAGCTCTATGGTTCATTTGTTTACATTACTTTCTACCCTATGCGAATACAGATTCCATAAAGGCAGAATAATTTTTTTTTTTCAGAGCTATAGAAAAATGCCTGAAATAATTCTTACAATAGTGCCTAGCACAGAACAGATTCCCAATTAATACCTATTGAATAAGTGAATCTTTATCCTCAAACAGTTAAAGGTAGACATAAATGGGAAGACATAAATTAGTGAGATATTTTACTCTAAACCAGTGGTTCTCAACCTTTCTAATGCTGTGACCCTTTAATACAGTTCCTCATGTGTGGTAACCCCCAACCATACTTCATAACTGTAATTTTGCTATTGTTATGAATTATAATGTAAATACCTGTGTTTTCCGATGGTCTTAGGAGACCCCTGTGAAAGTGTCCTTCGACCTCCAAAGGGGTCGCGAACCACAGGTTGAGAACCACTGCTCTAAACCTTTTGGGGATGGGAGGACAGAAATATAAGGTGACAGTGATACTTGTGTTGAATCATAATAGTTCAGTTTGGCTTGATATCTCTAGGCCAGCAGAACGGGCTACCACAGTCAGCAAACAGAGCCCAAGAAAGCCCGAAGCAGAGGTAGGCAGTGTCAAGAGTGGGAGAAGACAACGTAAGAAGGGGCAAACACAAAAAGGGAAGTTTTTCAAAAGAGGCTATAAGAAAGTCTCCAAGAAAAAATTGCCTCCTGAATAATATACCATAGAACTCGTCTAGATCTAATGGCTTCTTAAGGTATTATCAGGTTTGGCTCAGTGGATAGAGTGTAAGCCTGCAGACTAAATGGTCCTGGATTCAATTCCAGTCAAGGTCATGTCCTCAGTTGCAGGCTTGGTCCCCGCTCTGGTCAGACATGTGTGGGAGGCAAACAATTGATGTGTCTCTCTCTCATATCGATGTTTCTCTCTCTGTCTTTGCCACTCCCTTCCACTCTCTAAAAAAATCAATGGAAAAATATCATTGGGTGAGGATTGACAACAACAACAAAATAATAATAATGCCATATATTATTTATTTGGTGGCTACTTTGTTTCAGGTTTATTATATATATATATATGTATGTATATGTATGTGTGTGTGAGTGTGTGTGTATATATATATATATAAATTTCTTTTATTTCTCCCCAAATCATTTAAGGTTAATTTTCTGGGGAAACATATGCTTTTTATTGCTGACTTTCCCTACCTAAAGATAGCTAAAGGAATGTAAAATTATCTTAGCAACTAATTATTGGTATAGTAGACTAGACTGAAGTCTGGAGTCCTGAGTTCTTGTTCAGGCTCTGCCTCTAACATGCTGTGAGATCTTGAGTAATTTAAATTTTCTGGATATTAGGCACCTTAATTCTAAGACAAGGGGCTATGCTGAATGAAGTCCAAAATCCCTTCCAGTTGAGAAACTTTGTGAACTTGTATAATGAATCTGATTGTTGGGTACTTTTCTCATTGGTTTTTGGAAGCCACATAGTTCATGAACTTAAGACATAAATTAGTGACTTCATTTGCTGGCGAGAAATAGACAGTACTTTTTCCTTTTTAGGTGAGACCTGCATTTGTATCGGAGGACAGCAATATGTATTTTCACAGGTGCCTCCATGAATATTGTGAACTTTTATTTCCTTAAGGGCCTCTATAATCTCACTGATGGAGGCCTGAATGGTTTGGCAACATCAGAGAGATGGATTTTATTCACAGTTCTGGGTCAGAGGTACAGATATTCATGGGATCTTAGCCGTGTCACGACATGAATTAAAATAGAGTAATGAATTTGCACTGTGTTCCATTGCTTTAAGTTAGACTTGACCTTCGAATCACATTTAACGGAGAGCAATCATAGGTCACAAATCACAGATGTTTAAGTAATGTTCTCGTCCATCACAGAAAACTGATTTAATCAAATTTGATTTTACATGGTGCTCAGAATTAGGGGAACTTTAGATACCACTGTGAATTACAGAAATATATTAAAATGTAAGAATGTTAGAGTTTGGAACATTCTGCAAAATTTTAACACGCACATATACAAATTAATTTTATTTGTATACATTACTTAATAAACTCATATTTATAGATATAGTTCATATTAGGACCTCAAAATTGCAATAATGAAATGATCAGAGAATGAATCATTTTGAATGTACCAGGAGTCTTTTTTATTCAAGAAAACTCTGTTAGTAATTTTGTATGACAAAAGCTTACTTTTATATTATGAACAATTCTCTGCATTTCATTTATTTGTTTCAGGAATTTGCGTTCTGTGATATTTGTTTAGGAAAATGGGATTCACACTCATATTTCTCCAAAAATTTTCTAATGCCTTTGTTCTCTTCTTCATTTCCTGCTTTACTAGGAAATTCTAGCTGTTTTTTTACAATATTGCTGGAGTACTTTAAAGTTTTAAGATTATTCAGATAATATATCTACAAAACAAACTTTTTCTTGTTAACAAATATTGACCACTAAATATTTTATAGAAAAGCTTTTATACTTTCATAGTAAGTCTCTGTCTTTTTATTTTCTTACCTAAGACCCTCATCTAATGAAGAATGAGAAGTAAAGGAAATATGTTTATGAAGGGCATCAGACACACCATTCTGACACATGTGCATTGAGTGATGCTCACAATAAGCCTGCAATATTTAGGATTTTCTTTTAAATTACAGTACATTATTAATATGTTTTACTCATCACAAAAATTATTAGAACATATGTATTTTATAGTATATTACTCCACTCCTATTTTGCATAGTTGAATTAGGAAAAAGGGTCATGTGTTATTTAAATATAACATAAAGACAAAAATCTTTCTAGAAGATTATTCCTAAGTGCAAAGCGATTAGACAAAATATATGTATCCATCCATTAGACAATATCAACACTTTGTTTTAATCTTATAAACTTGTTTCTATCTAAGTGAAATAAGCCAGTCAGAGAAAGACAAGTATCTCTCATATGTGGAATCTAATGAACAAAATAAACTGATGAGCAAAATAGATCCAGAAGCATTGAACAGACTGATGAATCTCAAAGGGAAGATGGGAAGGAGAAATGGGAAGGGATTAACCAAAGAATTTACATGCATATATGTATAACCCATGGACACAGATAATAATAGTATGGTGAAGGCTTGTAGGTAGGGGTGTGGAGTGGAGGGGTTTAATGGTGGAAAATGGGGACATCTGTAAACTTTCAACAAGATAAATAAATAAAAACTTAACCATTTACTACTTTGGAAATCTGTCAATCTGCTTTATTTCCAATTCATAAAACACTATGCTGAAAAGCACTTTTGGTATTATAGAAATTAATGTAATACATAGATCAATTATAAAACATAGATCAGTTAGTAAAACAATTTGACAGAAAAAGGAAGACACAAGACTGTGTGATTACTTGGGAAGCAGCAAGGCCCAGGGGAAACTTATTTATTTTATTTTAAGTAGACCAAACTAAATTTGTAAAGGGAGTAATAGTATAGTAGAAAGAAAGCAATTTGAGATTTAAGTGAAAAGTAATGTTTGGATCTAATTCCTTGACTAACTGGGATGAAGATGAGGTCAGAAGTCAAAGAGAAGGGTTGGTCTTGGAAGGATCTGGAAAGGGAGACAGGTAGTGAAGAGAGGAATTTTTGAGCTGAAAACAAGTCTAGTTCTTTTTTATTTTTGTTTTTTAAAACTTTTATTATTTATTTATTTATTTGTTGCTATTATTAAACCTCAGCTGTGGATATTTTTCAATTGATTTTTTTTTATTTAATAAATCTTTATTGTGCAGATTATTACATTTGTTCCTCTTTTTTCCCCCCATAGCTCCTCTCCACCCAGCTTCCACCTCTCCCTCTGTCCTTACCGCTCCCTGCGTTGTCTTCATCCATAGGAGCATGATTTTTGTCCAGTCTCTCCCTGCACCCTCCTTACCCATTTCCCCCTGAGAATTGTCAGTCTATTAATTTTTAGGGAGAGTGGAAGAAAATGGGAAAGACAGAGAAATATCAAGTGAGAAAAACACATTGAATGTTTGCCTCCTGCATGCACCCCGACCAGGACCCAGGCCTGAGTGGAGCCTGCAACCAAGGTACATACCCCTGACTGGAATAATTTCTGGGTCTTTTTTGTCAAGAGGCCAAAGCTAACCTGTCTAGGGTAGTGTTCAGCAAACTCATTAGTCAACAGAGCCAAATATCAACAATACAATGATTGAAATTTATTTTGAGAGCCAAACTTTTTAAACTTAAACTTCTTCTAATGCCACTTCTTCAAACTAGACTTGCCCAGGCCATGTTATTTGGTGGAAGAGCTACACGCAAGGGGCCAAAGAGCTGCATGTGGCTCGTGAGCTGCAGTTTACCTACCACTGGTCTAGGGTGAAAGTCTAATTCTTACACAAGTCTTCTCAATAGTGGGCTGATGGCTGAGTTTAAAGCCTTATTCTGCGTGATGTCCTGAGTATGATATATTGGTAGAAGCTACAGGACACACATTTCAATGCATGCCAAGGAAGCTCTTTCTAGCAATCTGATCTATCCATGAAAGAGTGGCCAGGAGACCTTGGGTTTCTCTTCTTGCCAGGGAAATCCACTTGGCTGATTGCTGCTAAGAAGATGCAAACATGAAATAAGGAAGGGATAGGTCAGGCTGCATGAATAAAAGTTTTCAACCACTGGTAAAGAGAGTCAGAATTTCCAGTAACAATTGACAGGGGAAACAATAAAACTGGGGTGGGGGGAGGGAGGATGGGAGGGAGGATGGCCTAGATATGTATATGGTATGTTTGCCCCCAAACAGCCTAGAGTAACTCTCTAGTTATGAGCCAAGTTAGTTAAATTCTGATTTAAAAACAAAGATTTAGGGACCACCATCTCACCATAGTATCATAGTTCCTGTCAATTAGTTTAAAAGTTTAAAAGAGATATTCCCTCCTCACAAAAAAAAAAAGCACTGCAATTCTTTTTTTCTTTCTTCTCCCTCTCTCTCTCTCTCTCTCTCTCTCTCTCTCTCTCTCTCTCTCTCTCTCTCTTTCTTCCTCCTCATCCAAAGATATATTTTCCATTGATTTTTAGAGAGAGTGGAAGGGAGGGAGAGAGACAGAGAGAAAAATATGATTGCCTCCTACAGGGGCCAAAACTAGGCAAAGTGATCCAACCTGCAACCAAGGCATGTGCTCTTGACCAGAATTGAACTTGGGACCCTTCAGTCCTTGGGCTGATGCTCTATCCCCTGAGACAAACCAGCTAGGGCACCAAATTCTTGATAAATTCTTTAATTAGAGGTTCTCATGCTTTATCAGTCAAACAAACCAACAACAACAACAAAATACTCTTAGTTTACTGCCAAAATAAAGTAGCAGTTATATGACACTTAAATTGTAAATACACTTTGAACAACCATATTTAAGTTTAAATTTCTTCCAAATCTATTTTCCCCTCTGATTTAACCAAACTTATTAAATTTAAAATAGCAGAATTGGATAAAAAAGGTTTTGTTTTGATCAATTCTTCCATCATAGTGGAATGATTAAAAATATTTTGAATTCCAAGTGAAGACAAAAATCTCTGTCAGAGTAAAGTGCAGTCATGAGGTGCTGTAGGAATACTTTACTAAAGGAAAAAGTATATCAAGAACTTTTGTGAAGAGTGTCCTCAAGCAGTTGCCTGCTGAACTTGCAATGGTATGTGGAAATGAGACTCAGAATCTCATTCCTTTACATTATTAATAAGTATTATGGCAGGTACTCCACCTACACAAGCTAGACTTTCACTATTAAGGAAATAAAATTCCATCTTGAACAGAATGCAGTCTAATTTTGCAAATAAAATGCCAGTTCCAAGACCAAAAGCTGTAGGCAAATAATGCATGCTAAAACCTGTGACAGGCCTATAGATAGCATTTGCCATTTTTAAATAGATGCATTGTTGAAATAAGATAAGAAATGTGATTTCTGTAATAGTAAGAAATACTGTGTCAGCATATAATCAAACCACAAAATATACAAAATGAAAGTAATTTGTCTTGAATTGCTGCAGAAACAAGCATCTTTTGAATCACAAGGTACTGCGATTCTTTTTAAGACGACAAATCCAATCAATTCAAGAACAGGAAACTTTCTGTCTCCTTTGAGGCAATGGGGATTTGAGTGGATGATGATGAAGTAGGAAGGAAAGGGATGGTAGCTCTAGGTAGCGTTTATTCTGACCAAGTGTCCATCTTACCAAGTATCATTTATATCCAATCACAACCACAGCTATTCAAAGGAAGACCCTTCCTGCAGTAAGAATAGACTCATAATGTATTCCAAGCAAACGTGCTTTACTTCAACTAGAGTATAAACCCTTTGAGAGTGAATCCCTAATCCTGGATTCCCTCCTTGGTCTACTACAGTCTTGTTTGTAAAAAAAAAAAAAATTGCTTGAACAAACTAGTTTGGAGAACCTGCCAAAACAAATCCTCCCTTGTCACTGCTATTGCTTTCGTGTCATATTATCTTTGAGTGAAAGTAAAAGCAAAGAGTCAGCCTTTTAATTTAAATAATTCAGGTGAAGTACTTAGTTTCTCAGAAATCCACACCAAGCTCCTAGAACAAATTTTTAAATGCTCCATACCTGGTTAGTAACCTGAGTCTGGGTGTCACAATTGAAAAACACCATTAGGATCATTCTCTCTGACTGAAGAAGTGCACACTTAACACTGCTGAGAGCACTCTCTCCAGCTTCTCTTCCTGCCGCACTTTCAAGACCAGCTCTTTGCAGACTATTAGGAAAAGTGGCTCCAGAAATTGTGGTGCTTATCTTACAGGTAGGGGATCTTGCAGGTGTGTGCAGGAAGCCCATACACAGGTCAAATAAGAGTGATGATGGTTAATAATGAGGAAGTATTTCCTAATCTGAACTTGGCACAGAAGCCACAGTTCTTTCTAATATGATAAATATTTTTGCCCACATGTAGGCTTAGTCTACATTAGAATGAGTTACTTTCAAAATTCTCTCTGAATGTTCTCTCAATGAAGGGCAAGCTGCACTGCAGTCTGATCCCTAGGGATCAGGTCAACCAAGTCACCTGATGAAGGCCCCCAAGAGAACACTTAGATATGCAGTATAAATCATATAACACACTTTATATTTTATTCCTAAATTAAGCACAGAATATCACTCTAAGGTTAATTTAAGATGATTCATATATGAAATCATAATTCATTATTGCTTTGTGACCAGGTTATTTTGGGTGCTGAGAACATTCTGAACTTGGATTTTAGTGCAGCCTGCACAATTTTGTAGAACTTTACTAAAAATCATTGAATGGTACAATTAAAATAGTGAATTCAATGATGTGTAAATTTTATTTCAGTAAAGCTGTTTTTAAAGAGTAATTTGGCATTATTTTCTACTTGAATTGGATATGAATGAAGTTTTTCCAAGAAGATTTTACGCTAGGCTAAAATCCATGCCTGTTTATGTTTTAAATAGAAATGGGTGTTCAGTGTCTCCTATTGTTGTTTTCTTTCACATATCCTATCTCACCCAATTAGAGGAATTCCATTAAACAGCCACCAGAAAATCAAATAAAGTTCATGAGTTATTTGAAGCAGGCACCATGGAGGATAAAAGTAAACATTTTCAAATCAACCCTATATGGCTATGTAGAATGGTGGTGAGCAACCATTCTCTCTTTAAACTGACAACACCACAAAAGGAAATAAGGGGACCAAATCAGGGTTTTAAAGGAAAGACAGAGATCATGTTGCATATTAAGATGTGCAGCCACTCATATAAGTGTAAGCCTAGTTTAGCGGGGAAGACTTTGTTGACGTGGCAGACCCAACTTAGCCCATAGAGAAACATCTAGATTGTAGGAGGTCGTCAGTGGTTAATGTCAGGTAAGTCCCAGTTTTGGGCTCAAAGCTGTACTCTATGTATTTTGAAAAATAATGTACGAAGACTAGTCAGGCAGTCTACTGAGAGAGACACTCGAGTACAATAATAAAAAAGTAGGAAGCCAGTCTAAGCAAATTAAACGCCACTGAGAGGCTGACTACAAAGAATAACGTAAGAGTCCAGCCTCTAATCCTGGAGCGGGAGGTCAAAGTGAGGTAAGCCACAGGCTGACCTGAAGTGGATTTGCCTGAGAGATTTACCTAGACTTCCCTGAATGTTGCCTGATTTGTTCCAGAACACTGGCTGGGGGTTAGGTGTGGGCTAAGTGGCCCCAGCTGTAGGAAATAGAGAGCTATAATGCTGGGAGCCTGACACATCATTACAGTGTCTGTGCCTTGGATGTGCAACCGCTCATTTGGAGACTAGTGAATCATCCAGGCTGCTTGGGGCCTGCTTGCTTCTCTGCCCTGCCCCCTTTGGAAGAAATTACAGCTTGACTCTTTTCTACCCTCCCTTTTTTATGCATGTTTTGTGGAGTTTGCAGTGTAGGCTTTCTAACATTGACTTAACTGCAGTAAAATGTGGGTTTGGGAGCACCTGTCTATAATATCCTGCTGAATATGCTCCCTACTTTCATTGAAAACAAACTTTCTATGACACTGTGTTCAAATTTACATCTAAATTTTAAATTTTAGAAAGCCATAACATTGAACAAATCATTTGGCAATTCATTGACTAACTTAATAACAAGTAAAACTATCAATCTCTTTCTTTGATAAACAGCTGGGATGGTGACAGTGAGCTTCCACGCAGCACTCCTTTTCCAACAGCCCTGTGCATGTACACAAACCCACACACGTCATGCTTTCAATCACATTTTTAACAAGATGCATGCAATAGTTTACCATCCAACGAACTAAGAAAAATACAAAGAGAAAACTAAAATCTTAGTAGAATAAAAATGCTGCATATTTACAGGCTGTGAGTCCCCCAGATCAGAATGAGAATGCACAGGGTAAGTGTCCAAAAACAATTCTGCAAGTCAATACAATAAATCAGGCCCAGATGTCACAAACACAATAAATCAATTGAAACTGCCAAACCACTTTTCTCAACCTACTGGATTTAACTAAAACCACCACTCAGTTCATGAGAGGGCTTTTAATAGAGCAGATAATATCCCTCAGCCTCAACCATCCACCCGGACCTGTTGTGAGAGACAGTCTGTTAAATTATAATCTACGGGCAAGGGCAGGGTTTAGTACACACTTGCAGGACTGCATTGTCCTCCCTACTACATCCTCATCCTCCCAAAGCCCTCACTGAGAACTCCATCCATCAGCCTTTGCCATTATAATACAGTAAGTGCCAGAGAAATGCTGTAGGAATACGTATTGGCTTTCTGGTCCTTATTTCTGTGTTAAAAATACAGCACAGTAATTGGAAACAGACTAGCATGTTTAATCAAATGCATAAAACAAGGGGTGATGCAATGCTCAGTAGTTTTAGATTCCTTAGTGAGTATTCCTAAGACATCTCAACCCTAGCTCAGGGTCTATAAAGACCTGTTCCCAAACAACCCATAAATTCCACTCAAGAGAAAAACTAAAAGAATGAGGGGGAAAAAGGAAGCACTCACAAGCTATTATGAATTCACGAGACTGACAAAGGGCACCAGTTTCCAGGCATCTTCTAGGACTGGAGGCTAGGAGTCTCACTGGCCCTTAAATAAAAAAGATCCCTGGAGTTTAGTGCAGGAAAGACACAGAGATCCTGACCCATGAGGTTGTTTTAACGTGAAGGATCACATTATTCATCATGGTCAATCTCTAAAGTCTGTCAGCAGAAGCCTTCCTTGCACTTTCCTTGTGTATATGTGGCTCCATTTTATAAAGGCAGAACAGACTATGTTTGGCATTTTTGCCTTGAGTTATTGACATATTTTAAATTATGCTGTTTTATGTCCATTCTTAATAGAACAGCAATCTGCTGCAAACGATCTTTATTAACAGACCGCCTCAGGTGCTGAGACTCTCGACTTAACAGCGTCTCCAAACAGACAGGCAGGGAGCTTGTTAATAGGCTTTTCCAACCCTTTGGCTTCTGTGAGACGTAAGTGGATTATGGGGGTTTGTTTGTCAGGCTATCTTTTTACACCACTGTCTGAATAATTGCCACAAAGGCCGATTTCTTTGGCCTAATTAACAAAATGTACAGAATCCCGAGTATAGAACTGTTATTGATTAGGCATCTCCTTAGAAAACTTATGAACCCAAGACTCCTGCCCCCAGACAGATGTTCATTGAGATGTTACACACTGGGCTGTGCCCTGCTCATCCACCAAGGACTTTTCTTAGCACTTGGAGTTACTCAGAATGTACCACAGTAAACCACATCTATTGGTTGTAATTTAAAAATCAGTATTTTGGGGATGAGACAAATTTTTAGGCAACTCTCATTATTTGTTCACTATAAAACTTAGTACTATCAGTTACATTTTTTTCATAGAAATTCATACTTGCAAGAGATTATTTTAATAGTAAAAAAATGGTTAAAAAAGCAAAACAAAACAAGTCTTATCTGAATGAGGGGAAAAAGAATAAGATATGACAAAAAAAAAGTCAGAAAGGAGAAGAAATAAGAGTTTATTGGTCAACTACTGTTCATGAACTAAATTCTGATTTCAACAAACACTTCAGGGCTTATGTGTTAGAGAGTGTTAGAGACCGGGACTAAACTGGGGAGCAAAAAGCCAGAATCCCTGCTCTTCTGGAGCGTTTTAATTAGAGGATAACAGATTTTTGAAAAGTCCAACAACTATTTCCATATGGGATTCTACTTAACTTTCCTTAGGAACTCAGTAAAAAGACCATAGGATGAAAAATTCTGTTTGATGACTTAGAAAGTTAGATTGGCCACAGGAAATTAAACCAAGTACATCATTTATGTAAGTACAATTTGAAAAAGGTGCTACAAGCAGACATTTTTTTTTAAGTTGGGAAAGACACAGAATCTGGTCTTAAGCCCAATAAAAATACAAAGCAGGACAAATAAAAATGTTAATGTATTTATACACACAGAGAGTTTAGGAGGCTTTGACTAAACTTACATTTTTGTTCTTTAAATCAGCCAACTAATTAGATAATGATTACATAGCAACTAATAGATGGAATTCAAGCAACTGAATAAGCTTTAGTTGGTAACTCAGTAAGAACAACATATATAAAAATGGATTCATTCAGAAAGCTTAAAGTCCCTCTGACTTGATTGCATTTTCTTTTTTCTTTACCAGTGTGAGAGGGGACAGCAGAAATTTTTTAATCTGAAAAAGATATGTTGTCAAATCTTGGGAATTTATGCTGAAATTTAGAGAAAATGTTCACCGTGGGGAAGTCTGTACATACAGTTGTAAGCAAGCACACATGGGTATCTGTCAATGTGAAATTGAGCTCTTCAGGGATGTGATGAGCACCTGTCAGGCATAAGCCTCTCTGCTCAATGCTAAATATTCAATGCGAGTGTCATAAAGGCTGTTTTCAAACATAAAAACAAATGGTAAGTAGAGGAGGATTAAGCATTAGGTAGGTCAAGGCCCATGGGCTGAACAGAATATGAGAACTTAAATATTCCTATAGTGGGGCTAGATTATGCCAGGAAAAGGCATCTTCTATAGCCACATCAGTTCCTTTCAGAAGCCACTGTAGGATTTAAATAAAAGCACAGATGTTCTTCTTTTGGATCAACAGCAGTAATAATAGAAACACCAATAGCTGACAGAAATGATCATTTGTTGAGAGTCTACCTTGCAACCCACTTACTTTGTTAATAGTTTACATTCATGAACATCATTTATCTTAACACTGCAAAAGTAGGTATTGCTATTATATCTATTTTTTATGCGAGGACACGGATATTATGTAAATTTTTCTGAGCCTGAGAAATCAAAGAAAGAGGCTGGTGCTCCATCATTATATCAAGAGTTTATTAAGGGAATTTACACGAAGTACCTCTTGGACTACAGCAAGATGACATGGATATCCCCCATGCTTCATGGCAGGTGCTAAAGGGGAGGATGGATAGGGTACTGGGGCATTATTACCTGTTCCAGATAACAGGAAAATGCCTTGTGGGCTTAGGGAAAGGGTCAATCACAGGGGATTTGTAAGAAGCAACCTGTTCTGGCTGGAAGGTCCATATCACTGAACAGTCTCATCTCCATAACAGAGTCACAAATTGCTCAAGATTGCAAAACCAGAAAGAGGTAGAATCACCATTTAAACCAGAACCAAATCTAAACCCATGCCCTTATTCATGGCATTAAATTTCCCAGGGCCTTGACTGATACACAGGCATTTTTGGTTGTGAAGTGTGTGTGTGTGTATGTGTGTAGGCGGGGTGGGGTGGGGGGGAGGTAGGGAGAAGCGATTCATCACTCTGCCCTGCCAGTTGCAGTTGTTTTCCCTAGATTTTGCAAGAGATCATATTTAAGGTAAACTGGTTATCACCTGCCTAAACACCAGTGATTTACAATTATTTCTTTATTAAGAAAATGTTCACTGTGAGTGGTCTCTCTCTGAAAAAAAAAAATGCCAACAAAGAGGCCTTGTCAGTTTTTTGGCAGAGACACCTCTAAACACATAAAAACAAGTTTCAACACTATCATTTATGAATAATTCTTTCTTGGCATCATTTCTCACTTGCCACAATTTGCAGCCAGAAAGCACTTATTTCTACTTTTCTTACTCGAGAAATAATCCAGCCTTAAGTGGATCTAATTCCTCCCCAGAAGAGAAACAGCCCTGTCAGGACGCGGTGGTGTGTGCTGTGTTTGAGACATGGAGGTTTCCATTTACTGCCCAGCTGCACAGACTCGGAGAGCTGGTGCTAAGCCAGGCTCCGGACCCACTGAGAGCTGCAGTCTGGAATGATAAACACACAGCTGCCTGTGGTGAGGGCCACAGGCATAATAGATGGCCAGGTCTCCACCAGAGTCAGGCAAAGCCAACACAAATCATTAATCCAACTGCTTATATGGCGAATATCACAAAACATGTGCAAAATGGTGAGCTGTCTCCATGGAAGGCAGGGGTAGGAGGGGGGTGGGGAAAGTGGAGGGGGGGGAGGGAGAGGAGGAAGCAATTTAAAGGAACAGGAGAGAGCAAGTGGCTGTGAGTCCTTTGTAAAGTCCTGCCCGAGGGCTGATTTACTGCCACAAAGCCCTCTCGCTGCAAATAGTTCATAAAGCCTATGACCTGAGTACTTGCCCACGGGACCACAATAACATTTATCTAGCATAAATTAATGTATTTCAACCACTAATTCAATTTGGCTGTCTCATTCTCCTGGTTTTGGCAGAGCCTGGCCTTGCAATAAAGTCACTGGTGACTCACACGAATGGCTGTTTGTTAAGGAGTCACACACCATGAGGAACAAAGAGTGCTATTAGTCGAGTAGTCGTAAAAATATACCTCCAGAGCGCATTTGGAGCTGTGCTAATTGAAACTTCCTCTTTAGAGGAGCCTGATTAAAACCAGCTGCAGGAGTCAAGCAGGCGCGGATTTCAACATCGCATTAAAGGCCCAGCGATTCAGAGAGAGCGGCCCCTGGAAGAAGAGGGAACACAGGCTCTAATTGGCTCCTGACACGCTGCAAAGAGAGCGTGTGACCTGCTCCCAGGGAGCGGGGAGAGAAACTTCTCCACAGCGAGATCTGACAGAAGAAACCCGTACTGCACTTCCCCTCATAAAATACCAGACCTGCCAGCCTTCTCAAGGAGCACGTGGGAGAAACCACAGAAACCCAGTGAACTCAGAAAGATGAAGTGGGATATTGTGCTGGGAAGGGGAAAACAAGAGCTAAAACCTTTTCCTTGGTAATATAAGAACATCCCATTAGCATTAAAAAAACAAAAACAAAATGCCCAAGGCACAGAGAAGCAAACAAAATCCAAATGAAAAAAGCAACAACAATGACAACCCTGAATGAATCACAAAAACAGACTAGACTTAAAGAAGAGAGTGAGAGCTATCACCTCCTCTTTGGCTGGATGTGACTTTCCTATTCCAAGACATAAGGGGTGCATTCTGCCAATGTGTGTAGAAGCAAAGGCCATCCATAGGTTTGCAGAAAACGTGGGATAATCATGCATTTTCTGTGTTTGCTTTACTTCAGGGTGGTTTGACCATTTGTAAAGGAAGCAGTCCCTGATAACATAAATATAAATAGCATATTCTACCCATCAAATATGCGAACTTTATTTAATTTAGATGAGTGGAGTGCCTGGAAATGTTAAAAGCAAGTTCTGTTTTGTAACACTTTTAAGTAGCATATAAATTAGCAAGGACTACGGGTCTTTTAAATTTATTTAGTCATCAATTTAATGGAGTGTCTAGTTGGAAGGCTATGGCACAGTGATTTGTAAAGATACAAGGTGGGGAGATTTATTTGTGTAGATGTGTAAAGGATCATTATTCCACAAAAACATAAGAGTAACTATATGTAATATATGAATTATAATGATTATTCTGAAGGAAATAATTGTAGCCCCACAAATACTAACCATGAGAGTTGAAATTTGAATTTGCTTCATTTTCACCTTCTTTATGAAATGCATGAAGTGGCTAACCTCATCTTATATTTCAATCTCCTCTTATCACACATGAAACATACTAAACTGACTCACTGATTTAAAACCATACATCTTTATAAAAGATGTTACGTAATTATATAATTCTGTCTCTGTTTTCTTTTTATGCTTAAAAACTTGCACCCAGAGTAATAGTCACTGTGACACAAAATGTGACCTACAGTGTGTGTGATATGTCTTCTGACTTTGTGCAGATACGTGTAGTATTTCTAATGCTCCTTTATTAATCATATTGTCAGATACTGAATCATTCTCAATGCACAATGTAATTCACAGTGTTTTGCCTTGCTTTTATTTATCTTTCTAAGTACTACAGGCATTAGGGAGGCTTACATTTAGTGCTCTTAAACCTGATGAAGGGTGTTGAAAAAATTTTTAAAGGCAATTCAAGGTGAAGTAATGAAAAAATAACATGTGAAATAAGGCCAAACCAATATTCTGATTTAAAATGGGGAGTAAAAAACAGTCAGCTTATTCTAATTTTCTCACTAAAACTTTCCTCTAAATCTCCAAAAGGATAATACTCATATGTTGTCATCCAGACTGGACTTCATGTTAACTAATTACCAGAATCTAGGAGTGTCCAGTTACCTAAGAACTAAAACAAGAACCAAAAAAAAATGACTTTCATGTGATGTACAGTTAGAAATAGTGGAAATTGGCCCACTCTAAAGTGGTTTGAAACCCCTCATTTCTTTCCTACTACTACACCCCTGGTTCAGAAAATTGTCTATATTCAAAACCAAGCCAGACAGCTATTTCAGGATAAAGGGCTCTATATTCTGAAGCAGCATAATAGTGTCTCCTTCCCTTCACACTGAGAGAGAGAGAGAGAAATATCAACATGAGAGAGAAACATCCAACAGTTGCCCTCTGTTCATGCTCTGACCAGGAATCATACCTGCAACCCAGGTGTGTGCCCTGACTGGAAATCAAATTGGCCACCTTTCTGTGTATAGAACAACATTGAACCAACTAAGCCACTCCAGCTGGGATATCCGTGATTTCTGACTGAACAGAAAGAGGCTCCACTGAAACACAGAAATCCAGGCAGCGAGAGCCAGAGGACTGCTTTAGGAGGTGGTGTTGCACATTCAGAAATTAAAATGCAAAAGCAGGGTCAGTAACAAGCAAAGAAGTCACCTCTGGCCAGCAGGACTGCACTGGAAAAAGCCTGCTATCCTCTGGGAATTAGGAATAGAGCATGACCTTCTCTCTAGGAGCAGGGACAGTTTAAAATCTATGAGAGTGTACAAAGGGTAAGTGCAGAAAAATATGTCCTTATTACAGAATAAATTTTTAAAACTCATCATGAAGCATGAAGAAATATTTCATAACAAAACATTTATCATCCTAAAAGTTCAAATGAAGAGCAAATGTCTGAGTTGAATAGCTATAAGAATTGGAATATTTAGAGTATCATTTGGTGGTCTCATGTAGCAAAGGTGGTTGGTTCTCACTCATCGTGGGCTCTGCACCTACAATCACATTTCTAAGATTCCTTTAGAGATGGGAGGTCAAGACAGATTCCCCTCAGGAAGGTGAGCAAATGGATGTCACTGGGCTAACAAAAAACTCTTCCTCTAGGCATCTAGTTTGTTTTCTATTGATTAAAAACGGCGATGACTAAGGAAGCCTCAAAAGATGAATGCTGAAAATAGCTCCTCTGTGTAATGGTGGAGCAGGTAACTTAACACAACTCTCACAATAACAATGAGTAAACAAGATGGACACATAATAATAATAATAGTTTTTATTATTATTATTATTATTATTATTATTATTAAATCTGCTTGAAGATACCTGATCTTTATCAAAGAACAAAGAATTATGGGGATAAGATTGATATAAAGATAAGAAATCCAGAGAAATGAGTCCAACATTTGGGGATAGTTTATCCTAAGTACAGCTGCTAGCTCCAGAATAGGTAAGCACAAGGCTAAGAAGGGAGTAGAATTTGTGATCTACTTGAAAAGCAATAGGAACCACCAAGGATGAGGAAATCCATGCATTTAGGCTAGGACTCTCAGGCTATATTCCAGAAGTATGGCTGATTTGGTTATAGACCAGTTGTTTCAAGGACTTATACCAGCTTGAAATCACTTTAATCCAATTTAATGATTGAAATAATCTTGTATTGCTAGTTCTACTAGTTGTCTACTAAAAATAAGTATAAAAATGACATCATATTTATCCTTACTTGGCTGACTTAAAGTGAAGTTTTATTGAGATACAATTTGAATTCAGTTAAATTTTCTCTTTTTGAGTCTACAACTCTATGAATTTTGACAACACATACACTCATGGTAAAGATATAAAATATTCCTATCATCCCAAAAAGTTCCCTCCTATCCCTATATGAGTGATTCTCTCCCCCCACCTTTGTCCACAGTAGCCATTGATCTGATATTTGGTACTGTGGTTTTGTCTCTTCCATAATGTCAAAAAAGTAGAATTTGTAGTGTGTTGCCTTTTGAGTCTGGGTAATTTCACTTAGCATAATGTATTTAAAATTCATTATCTCTGTGCTTGCATAAATTCTTCATTTTTTTATTGCTAGTATATTGGAAACAATTGATTTTCATATATTGATTTTGTCTCTAATGATCTTGCTAAATTTACCCATTAGTTCTAATAGCTGTTTTATAGATTCTTTGTGATTTTTAATGCAGACTATCATGTTATTTGTGAATAGAGACTATTCTATTTTTTCAGTTCCAATATAGATGCCTTTTATTTCTTTTTCTTATTTATTGTACTAGCTAGGACCTTCCAGTGAACAGAAATGTTGACTGTAGACATTCTTATCTTATTGACAATCTTAAAATTCATTCTTTTGACATTAAATATGATGTTATTAGCCACAGATTTTATGCTTGTTTGCTAGGTTGTTTAATCAATATTTCTTTATCTGACTAAGGAAGTTTCCTTCAATCCCTAGTTTATAAAGGGACTTTTAAAAATTAATGGCTGTTGAATTTTTGTCAAATGTTTTAATGCATCTATGGAGAAGATCATATGATTTTTCTTCTTTAGTCTGTTGATATGCTAAAATAGATTGATTATCTTAAAATGTTGAACCGATTTTACATTTCTGGGATATTTTCCACTTGGTCATGATGTATCATATCATCAGGTTTGATTTGCTAATATTTTGTTGAGAAATCATTCTTTAAAAATAATTGTTTTGTATTTGTTTTCAATACCTCCTCAAATGAATTGATGTTACACTACACACACAAATATACACACACACGTACACACATACACACACACACACACACACACACACACACAGAGAAACATTACCTAGGTAAAAACAAGTAAACTAAAAAATTTTAAATAAGAATAATTATTCATATACAAAGTCTGATACTCAGTATAAAGTAACTACAAACATAATAGTTGGTTCAACTTGAATGAAAATAAGGACAATGAAAATAATCTCAAAATAATTTTTGACTATATCATTAGCTGAAGCATAGTTTAAAAAAATCTCTACATAAAGTATTCAGTATAAATGAATATTTTCCCCAAAGGATTCAGAATTCTGGAGAGAGTGAAAGCGGTAGATCATTCCTTCCTATGAGCTCTTTATCTAGGACTTTTGTACTATCCTATTAATATCCCTCTAATGCACGTAGAGCTAACCTGATTTATGTGGAGGTGAGATAGCTAAAGACTCTTCCAAGACAATGTGGAAAAGAGGCAAGAGCAGAAGACTTGAGTTTTCACAAGGGAGTGTCTCAAGATTTTCATATTTGGTGTATTGTTTAGTTTCTGTTTTCAAAATTCATTTTGGTGTATGTAAACAGCACTCCCTAATAGTTCACATCTCATTAATACCTCTACTTTCTCCATATATTGTCTGGAAAACTTTCTGTATGCTTTTTCTAAAAGTCAATGGGAGATATTGAATGTTTTATTATCAAAATGATTCCTTCTCCCCATCTATATTTATCATATTTACAAATTAATTACTGAGAATTATTTTTCCATTTTATGAGCTTCAATTTGAATATGCTTGTTCATAAGAGCTTTGCTATTTGAATGTTATTTATCTTTACACTCTTGAAAATTAAAACAAAAAGTCTACTATTTACTGGTCAGGAAGAGACTAGTCACTGCATTATAAAATTCCAGGAAACTGATAGTGACTGAGATATAGCAATATTAATAACAGATTAAATAAAATTTAAGACCAAAAGAAATAATAAGAAAATGGTATACATAATATCCAAGTAACTATTCACTAAATAAGTCACCTAAATAAACAATAATCTAACACCCAGACAATTATTAGTGGTATTAATATCAGTTATATCAAGTATAATATTAGGTATAGTAAGTATAATATTCTATTTGAATATAGATATTCCAGTACTAATATTAGACAAAATGGAATTAAAGTTCTGTGGCAGCCCAGGAGTCCCAGATTTCCTTTCAAGCCGACTTGCTGTCAGGGCAAGAGGAAAGCTAATTAATTGATGATCTATAACTGTTGCATTTTCAGATACCTCATGGGATTCATGCCAAGATCATTCATCCCTTGAACTACTCTCAGTCAATGCCTGAGCATTGGAGAGGTACTAGAGGAGGACGATTTCTGCTCAGTGTGGAGCTTCTCTAATGGATACCCTGCAGAAAGTCACATTGAGCCATTTCATCAACAACATTGTGGTCATAGGTAGGATGAGCACAAGTGGCTAGTGGATCAGAGGCCAACTGCAGGCACAGAAGGTGTTGTCCTACCACTATGTCTTTGAATTTCTCAGGTCTCTTTTATTCTTTAGTTTTTTTCTCTTTTTTTCAGGTCTCTTTTAAATTCTACTTTTACTTTATACTTTCAGGTTCAGTGGCTTTACTACCAATTATCTCTATGATCTTCTAAGTGCTTAGTTGGCACTGCCTCCTTTCTCATTCTTAATGCCTTGATTCTGGGTTAGTACAAGTTCTCTGAGAAGCATATGCCAAAACTAATTGAAACATGCAAGACAGTTATTAAGGAAAATTCTGTGAAGGAATAAAGGAAGGAAAAGAGGAATAAGCAGGGAGTGCCTTTACCATATGATGGCAGTCAGTCTCCCATGAAAGGAAAGAGACAAGGAAGGAAGATTGGGTAGAAAGATTCTGACAACAGTAAAGTTCTGAAACAGTCTCATTCATGCCAAAAGGGAGACCTCGAATAAAGATTAATATTTAGGAGAGCCTATGCCGAGCAGAAATAACTTGTCTGGAGCATCCTGATCCTGTTCCGTCATTGGCTGGTAGTAGTATGATGTAAGTATGTCCTCAGAATGAACACTTTAGTGGATCCAAAAGTGGGGCATCTGAAAGCAGTCAATCAACTATGTTTTTCCCTGGCACTTTCTTTTGAAGGAATATAAGAGTAATAGATCTTTGAATGCCACAGTCTACTCTTTGGACCATGCAGACCTACTTAATGAATGTTTGAAGAATAGCAATTCCATGGTTACCAGGAACATCTGTTCCTGAGAAGAAAACTCAAAGGGTAGTTAATGAGAAAAATTATACATTTATAAGATATTGTTAACAAACCTTTAAGGGATAGATTATTCTTATTGTAAACAAAAATTTTTTTTGGTAACTAAAATAAAAGGAATAAAAAATGAGATCAGCACTAAGAAGCATCATGTTCCTTGTGCCAAACAGAAGAAGGAAAGCAGAAGAACAAGAATTAATACCTAATCTTTTTTAAAAAAATGTTTTTTTTTTAATTTCAGAGAGAGGGAGGAGAGAGAGAGAGAAACATCAAGGATGAGAGAGAAACATCAATTGGCTGCCTGCTGCATGCTCCTTACTGGGGACCGAGCCCACATGCCCTGACTGGGAATGGAACTATGATGTCCTGGTTCAAGGGTCAATGTTCAACCACTAAGCGACACCAGCTGGGCACATACCTATTCTTTTAAGAAAACTTCCTAAAAATCACATGCAACCCTTCTGTTTACCTGATGAGAGCCAGATGGATCATATAAGCTTTCAATACTGTGCATGCATAATTCTAGGAGAAGCATTTCACATAATAACGTAACAGCCCAACCAGAATTTATTATATACCATGCCTACATAAAAGTGAATAGGAAATATGCCAAAATCTCATCAGATATCTCTTATTTTTTAAAAAAAGAAAATAGAGATGGAGGTATCTATTGGGAGGTAAGTAGACGTCTCTGCTACACTAATCAAATAGTTTTCTGAAACTAGCATAACTTTAATGCAAAATCAAAACTGGGCTGGGCAAAAGAAAAGAAAATTAAATACACATTGTACTGATGAAAATCCATGTGAAAAGAATAAACTCAATTCTGTGTATATATAATCACAATAGAGAAGTTATCCAATCATAATGTTGAATGAAAAAGCTAAGTTGCAGCAGTATAATATACAAGGCAGAACAAAGTTAGGTTTAGAATTCTGAATATGTGAAACACAGAGTTTATTTTTATGTTATTATTCATTATATTTAATTATATCATATTATTTTCCATACAAACAGCTTAAACCTACTTTTGCTCTACCCTCTACATAGCTTATTATCATTCAAAAAAGGTTCAAACAATAAAAAAAATACTGGATATGTTGTAGATTTACAAACATCTAGTGAAAATATAAAAACCAAGACAGATAATATCCTTACCAACTCAAGAATTTGGGTTGCCTCTGGGGAGGGAGAGAGGAGAAAAATGGAAGGGGGTTAGGAGGACTAGAAAGGCAATTAAAACTGCTCCTGCAAACTTTCATTGACTTTAGAAAAATTTATAGCAAACATGGTAACACTTTGATATTTATTTCTTTCTCGCTGAGGAATTCACTTTTAAGTTGTAGGTACCGGCTTATACATTTTAGGAGTTATTTGGAGGATACAGTTTGTTGCATCTCTCTTGTTTACTCCTTTCCCTTTAACAGGCTCCGGCTAATCCAGCAACTCATGTGCTTGCATTCACTGCAGCTGTGTGCTAATTCTAGACTGAAACCCTCAAATTAGCAGTGGATAATAATACACTAATTAAAACTGGAACACATGAGATTTTCCAGAAGCAATGTGAAAACTCTCACTGATTATTATGATGTATACTACAACAAATTCAGAGGTTTATTACTGAAACTTAAAAGAAAATACACTAAGATAAACATGTTCAACATTGATTTTTGAATGGTACTGATTATACTTCTGAGCATTGAAAAATGCACAGGTGTCACTATTTCTAGATCTCTCACCTTCACTCTCCATGCAAAAAGCACCAGAAAAATACATCAAAACAGCAATAACCTCAATACATATAAAATAATTAATAATTTAGAAAGACAGTTATAGTTACATTACAAAATTATCTCCTTTGGCTATTTATTTTCTCTTTGTAAACTTGACATTTGCCTGTTCCCAGGTAGATCAAATATGAGCCTTCTGTTTAAAGCTGAGTAACTATAAGTTGCATTATCCCTAAATTATTGAACAATAGAGATACCTGAGATGATATGGCCTATTTCAGTCTTAATTAGATGTATAACTCTGAAAGCCCTTAAATATTTAGAACTACGTAGGGCTTATATCTTCATTAAACCAAAATAAAATGGTACATCATTTATAGTTTTATAAATGTGATAATTAGCTAGCAAATCATTTTAACCTACCAAAGTTAAAAATAATTAAAATTAACAGACTTTATGCTAGAGATTATGTTTCACAGAAAAGGTACCCAACTAGAAACATATTGATATATTTCCTAAATCTACATTTAAATCAATCCTATATAATAAAAGCATATTATAGGAGTTGCCTGGGAGTTCGGCGAGGGGCCGGGGCCAGCCAGGGGAAGGGAAGGAAAGGAGGGAGAGGCGATGGCTGGGAGCAGGCAGCTGGAAGCTGCTAGGGACTCTACCAGTGCATGTATTTTATGCACTGGGCCTCTAGTGAGTATATGAGAGGCTTTTTTAAATTCTCTGAGTTTAAAAATCTCTATCTCTAAGGTAAAAACATTAATGTCATCTCCACTATTCTTTTTACCCCTCCTTTAAAGCAATTTAGAAATCTCTGAATTTGTTCACTGTAAGATGATATATAGAAATTCTATAATCAGCATGGGGAGGGCGGGGAGGGCAGAATAGGTAGAAGCAGACAAGAAGCTATTGAAGTTCAGGTGAAAGAAAACTGCATTTGGCATCATCGTGTTAGTAGAGATAAGAGCAGTGAACAGAGGGGTAAGATGGAGGTATGTTTTACTGATATGTTTGTATATATGTTGGGAGGGCATAGGGAAGTCTAGCATTACTCTGAGATTTTTGTGTTGAGTTGTTGAATTGGTGGGTAATGAGCCATACTATTTACTGAATGGGGTGATGAAGAAATAAAAGTTTTAGTAGACTAGATGAAGAGTTCTGTTTTGGCAGCACTAGTTTGAGATCTCTATTTAGCAAAGCAGTTGAGTACCTGCAATTGAAGTTATAGGGGCAGGTAGCACTAGAACTCTAGATTTGGGAGTCATCAGTATGAATAATATTTAGAGACACATTACTCACTGGGCAACCCGGAGAAAGCCTATAGACTCTGTGTAGAGAATGAAAAGCTCAATATATTGAAGGACTTTTATGTGGCTCATGTAGAGCCTACATGAAAACTGCTAAATTGAAAAGGAATAAGGTAGTATGTATTAAATAATCTGGCTTGCTTATGTAGCCATAGAGTCGGTGTCTAAATGTGCAGTGGGAAATTAGCAAAGCATGACTTTTTCATAAAATTATATTTATGACCTCTCAATAGAGATGGGAATTATTTCCCCAATGGATTTTTAATTTTCCTAAATATAAAAGAACAGAAATTGGTGGTCTCTATTTTCAAATCAATTTTGGCAATTATTTAGACAGATCTTGTACTTATTCCATTTTTAAGCTTGCAGGGGACTTTGTTTCTTTTGAAACGACATGGTTATTATTTCTCTTTGTCAAGTGTATAATAGGTACCAACACACATTAATGAACCACTAAACGTAACCCATTGTATCTTTTTGTCATGTTAGCATTAATGACAAATGTGAGCAATAACTATGAGGAGGACAGGCTTTGGGGACAATTTGGATTAATATGCTGAATTGTCTAAAATAAATAGGGACTCCATGTGCAATTTTCATTTCCTAAGCCACGCAACAATTATAGTTATTCTACTCAAATGCCTGTAGCAATGAGATCAATGACAAAAATAGTGCTTGAACAACAAGAGAAGAAATGGCAAACATGTTATTTATTTGCTTAAATCTATTATAATGGGACTGGCACTGTTAGTCTCATTAACAGAGGGACCTTTCTTTCCACAAGCCAGCTGGAATAATAAAGGCAGCGATGTGACATTTAAAATGCAATTGCTCTGCTATCTGTGGATTCTGTTTCTTATGCTTACTGATCACAGAGGAAAGTGATCTGAGTAGAATGCAAACCATCTTGTTCATCATCAGCATTCCCAACAAAGATAGCATTGAGGTTAAATGCTATAATACCGCAACAAGGATATGCTAAAAATTATTCATGTCGAAGTGCTTGAACATTTACTTGAAGCATTTATTCAATTGTTCATTTGCCATGTGACAGTCCAAGAGTTGGTAGAAATACATCTGTTGTGTTTTTCTTTTCTAGGCAAAAAGAAATTATAATTAGGGAGATACTGCTTCGTGCATATAAATATGCTGCATCTTTTGAAACACGCTGTTCCAAACAAGTGACAAACGTGCAGATTTCTCTCTGTGAATGGTTCACAAATGCAGGCTTTTTTGGGTGCCTTTGTTTAAATGACAAATAAAAATCTTGAATGGAAACATGCCATCAGTGTTTAGGCATCATATGAAAACGTGAGTTTTCAGATAAATGCAAGAATCTGAGTTACTCAAAATTCTTTGCATTAAGGATTTATTTGAAACTTTAAAGAGGCAAATATTACTCCATGATTTCAAATCTCTTTTCTACTGCTCCAATACAGATTCCAAAATGAAGGGGTTCGGTGTGGGGGTGAAGACAGCTTCAGCCTTCCACTTTCTTGCTCAAATAAAACCTAGGAAACTCAGAAGCAAATAATAGGCTATATATCTCTTGGGTGGCCAAGTTCCACTCTACCTTAAAGATTCAGGCTGGAATTTTAATGGCTTCCAATTTTACTTGACCCAATTCCACTTCCACTAGTTTTGCTTATCCTTTACACACTAAAATCCAGGACGAAGTGTAAATCATCAGATTATAAAATTTTATTCTAACATTTTTAGGAACTACATTTATTCTACTTTCTGCATATGCAATGAGGTCTAGCTATATATTTTTTTAAATTTTAGAGTTGAAGAGCTATGCAATTTTGGCTCATTTGCATAGAAACTAAGTTAGAATATAAGTTTAGTTTTCTTATTTTCTGTATGTTCAAGGCTAATGCTATTAGTATTTTGGAACCATAGTTTTTAATTCTCTCTCTCTCTCTCTCTCTCTCTCTCTCTCTCTCTCTCTCACACACACACACACACACACACACAATTACATTCAGTATTGCTAAAATAGATAAAATATCTCACAGGTAGAATAAAAAAGGAGATAAAATTATTAAGAAATGAGCAAGAAAATACTAAAATATAAAGACAATATCTAAAAAACATTCCTTATTATCCTATTTCCATGTCAACAGGCAGTTTAATATTAGAGATCTTTAGGAAGTTCAGCACATCTCATTCCCTTTTTGTGGGCCCATGTATTAATCTAGCAAATCACATATACCTGATATTTTGGTTATAAACGGGAGATTCATAGAGACAGAGAGCAGCAGAAAGAGTATACCACTTTTGGATGGCATGATGAAGGAGGTCTTTGTGAAGGATGTAACATAAAACCTGACTTGATTTTAGCAGACTGAGCTGAAAGGTAATGTTTTCTAGACCTAGGGACTATATGAGTATTTGATGTATGCCAGGGTGGGGACAATGCTCAGGGCTCTTTTGGAGTAATAACCAACATGAGAGTAGACTGGAAAAGGAGTTTGAAGGCAGTCAGATTGTGGATAGGCAGTGACAATCTCAGGAGTATTGGCTACACAGTGAGGATTTGATGAAAGATGAGAGGTGAGGTCTCTATTGAGATCAATTTGAATAATGAATTTAAGTACAGAGATTTGTGAGAACTGAGAAGAGCATTCTGAATATAAAGGAGGTTTTACTATGTGTTACCAAATAGTGCTGTTCCAGGTGATATAAAGGACAAGATGAGGAAAAGTTAGAATACTATTATTTTCCTACTCAGATTTAAAGTTTAAAGCTATGGATTAGATAATTTCTTGAGAATCTTTCTGGCTCAATGATCTGATTCTTTTTGAGCACATGAAATGTTTCTGATATAGCAGAGATTAAATATCTATTAAAAGTCTGCATGTAACCCTGCTGGTATAACTCAGTGTTTGAACGCTGACCTATGAACCAAGAGACCACTGGTTTGATTAACAGTCAGGGCATATGCCCAGGTTTTCGGCTGGATCCCCTGTAGGAGCATGCAAAAGGCAGCCGATCAATAATGTCTCTCTCTCATCGATGTTTCTATCTCTCTATCCCTCTCCCTTCCTCACTCTAAAAAATCAACAAAAAACATTTTTTAAAAAGCACAGTTATAAAAAAAATCCACACGTATAAAGAAAGGGATGTGTTATAGAACTTCTACTGAAACAAATGATCTAAAATTCAAGATCTTCAGTTTGATCTGCCTTGAGGAGTTCTATTACATTCTATTTGGTCTTAAATTTAGGAATGGATTTTTTTAATGCACTGAATTCTTTCTCTCCCTGAATATAAAAATCAGCGATATTCATGAAATTCTAAATGTAAGGCATAAATATAGTAAATCAGAAACAGAGCAATTTTCCTTGAGTGAAGATACAGTAATAGTTGACCAGATGTAAAGAATAATAACCAATATTATTTAGCCCTGTGTACTAAAATTGACTTTATTAGAATAAACAATTATAAAATACATTGCAAATAAAACACAAAGCTATTAAATCATAGACTCATTTCTTGGATATTAAAACATTTAATTTATTTTAATGTATTTATGGATTTGAAAGAGAGAGAGACATCAATTTTATTATTCCATTCATTTATGAATTCATTATATGTGCCCTGACTAAGGATTGAATCAGTAACCTTGATATATCAGGATGATGATGCTCTATCCAACTGCACTGTACTACATGGCCAGGACAACATTTATATTAGATATAAGGAAAAACACAGTTCACATCTTGGAAAATGAGCTAGTAATAGGTTTTTAAAAATAATACTTATAAATGTAGCCCTAACTAAATGGCCAATAGTTTTTAGCTGTTGCACAGTCTACTGCTGAGAAGTTGACAAGATAATTGCTGAGTAGGCCTAATTCAATTGTTGATTGAAATAATAAAACTATTTCCTGAGATGGTCAAGTTGATCAAATTGATTGGAGTATGCACTTAATTACAGAGTAATTTATAGTATAACACTCCATTCCCACCATACACATAGTGGAATAGTTGGTCTTTTAGATTCAATCCTGATTCTTAGAAAACATGTTTTTCCTTAAAAGAAACTATAGCATATTTGGAAAAATAGGAGGGCTTTGGAGCCCTATATAACAAACATGGATATAAAGTTAAGTAAGTTAGTGAATGTGAAACACTTAGCTTAGAACTTGATACAGATTAAGACCAGTAGTTATGAGCTACTAGAGGCCCAGTGCATGAAATATGTGCATCTATTGGGGGAGGGGGGCTTCCCTCTGCCTAGCCTGCACCCTCTATAATATGGGACCCCCTGGGGGATGTCTGATTGCTGGTTTAGGCATGATCCCAGGAATTGGGCCTAAACGGGCAGTCGGACATCCCTCTCACAAACCTGGACTGCTGGCTCCTAATCTCTCACCTGCCTGCCTGCCTAGTCACCATTAACTGCCCCCACTGCTGGCCTGGTCCCCCACAACACCCCTTCTCTGCCAGCCTGGTTGCCCCTAAGTGTGCCCCCCACTGGCCTGGTTGCCTCTCATGGCCCCCCTGCTGGCCTGGTCACATCACGCAGCATGCTGTTCTGTCATTTAGTCATCCCTCACTAAACCCCCTGCTAGCCTGGTCGCTCCTCACAGCCTGCTTGTTCATTCGTTTGGTCATCCCTCACTAACATCTCTGCCGACTTGGTCACCCCACACAGCCTGCTTGTTCAGTCATTTGGTTGTCCCTAACTAACCTCCACTGCCTGCCTGGTTGTAGGCAGCCATCTTGTGAGAGCGTGAGGGTAAATTTGCATATTACCTCTTTATTATATAGGATTATTACTAACTAAAGGCCCAGTGCATAAAATTTGTACACTCAGGGTATGTGTGTGTGGGGTCTTTCAGCCTGGCCTGCACCTCTTGCAGTCCAGGAGCCCTCGGGGAATGTCTGACTGATGGCTTAGGCCCACTCTTCATGGGGAGCCTTAGTGCTTTTATGGAGGCAGGAGAGGCTCCTGCCACTGCCACTGCACTTGCCAGCCATGAGTTTGGCTTCTGGCTGAGCAGTGCTCCCCCTGTGGGAGCACACTGACCACCAGGGAACAGCTCCTGCGTTAAGTGTCTGTCCCCTGCTGGTCAGTGCATATCATAGCAACCAGTCATTCTACTGTTTGGTCAATTTACATATTAGCCTTTTATTATATAGAATATTTTTTTTAAAGAAAAAGAAAGTTATATGACAAAACAAGCTCTTAGTTTAAATATAGAAAATCTTATTTTAAGGGCCTTTGTTAGATAGTGGCTAGAAAACTACTCTGGGAAACCTCTTTGTCTTGTTTACATTTACAGTGGTACCTCGAGATATGAGTGCCCCAACATATGAGATTTTTGAGATACGAGCTGTCAAGCAAGCTATTTTTGCTTTGAAATACGAGCAACATTTGAGATAGGAGTAATTGCACGGATTGGCTGGCTGCACATGACCCACCAGTTTACCGAGACTGGAGCGTCTCATAGTTTCCCACACCTCAAGGTTACGGAACAGATTAAACTTCTATCTCAAGGTACCACTGTACTTTTCTTCCAACTCTGCAAATATACCTGATTGGTGCAACTATACACTCAGCAAACCTTTCTTCTCTTGTTTTATGTGGTGGACACCTGAATAGCTGCTACTTTCTTATTCATTGTAAGCCAGTAGACAATAGTGGGCTAAAATATGATGGACACTGGAATCAAACTGCTTGGATTTGAACCTTGAACTCTCTGTTTAACAGAAAATTACTTAGTTATTCTGGGCTTCATTTTTTTTTTTTTAATAGACATAATAAGAGTACATTAAAGGGTTGTTATAAAGATTATATAAAATAATTCAACTAAAACACAGTAGTGTCTCATACATAATAATCACTCAGGCAATGTTAACCTGTTTTTACAATTTATACTTTTTCTTCAGTAACTGTATGTTTGTATGGAATGTGATGAGGTAATGAATCCATAATATTCATGAATATTAAGCCTTTTCTTTTACTCTATCAACTAGATTTTCATTAAGGAAAAAAGAGCTGGGAAATAAGCAAAACTGAACAATTTTATTCCTATAACTCTAACATTACTAATGCCAAAGAAATATTTAAAAATTAGAGTATTAAAGTATTTTGAGATCTTTCTGTGAAGTATTTATGAGAATGTATGAAGGAAACAAATAAAAGATATAAAACAATTATCCATAATTTAGAAAAAATAAAACTTTATATGACTATTTTTTATTTGGCTCTTATTAATATTTTAAGTGTTATTAGGAAAATCGTATAATTCACAACATATTTTTCTAGTTGTCCTTTGATCAATGTGACTTGGGGAAATAGCCTTGCTATAGGTATCTTTGAATATAAGGCTGATAGTGCCTATATATCTATAATAGGATTTCTCTCAAATAGAATTTCAATATCTCTTCCTTCTCCTTTAAATTACTTTGATGAAAATATAAGAAAAAAGTATATAAATTTGTCCTAAAGAGCCAGGAAAAAATCTAGTTATAAAATATCTCATTTTAAAATATCTCATTTTTTTTGGTGGCTTGCTTTAAAATATCTCATTTTCTTATTTGACAACTAAATCAAACAACTAATGCTCTTACTTTCTGTGATCTAAACAATTTTACAGAGACTTCCTTGCAAATGCCCCAAGAGATGAGCCTGCTCATAGTGAAAAATGTACTCAGCAGGAAATTCACTTAATGATAATGATTATTCTTCTATGTAATGGACAATTCATTGCCAGTAAAGTGTAATATTATTCTGTTGAAAGCTTTACATATGCAGCCAGCTCCGAAGACATACAAGCTTAACTTGCATATCTCACTTTCCATTTTTATCATTTGTCTTTTTGCATATTCAGTGAAATTCTTTCATGCTTGGCATGTGGACTGCTTTATGCTGGTGCCATTTGCTTTTATTTGAATAAAAAAACTCCCATACTTTGTATGGATACATGGATTCATGAATATATTTTATATAGTATCCTAGGTTAGAAGGTAGTGCCTATCATTCTACTGGCTAGAAATTATTTTTTCTGAGTTCAATAAAGCAAAGACTTACTGTATTTTCACTGTTTACAGTAGCAATGTTTTATTTTGGTCAGTAGAGCGAGTCAGCAGAGGTCAAAGACAAGACATCAATAGTGTATTTGGATAACTAACTGCAAGCTTTCCCTTACACAAACACAATCTCTGTAAGGGTTTCAAAGGGTTTGTAATGCCACAAATGTATTCATTTGTGTGTTTGGCATTAATGCTTGTGTTCACCTTAAAATATAAATACTTCTGGAATCTAAAATGATGTCACCTTCACGTTTAGATATTCTTCCAAAGTAAAAATGTCCCACTTTATTGGTCAGCGACATGAAATGCAACAAGAGGATAAAAAAGAATCAAGATTTTTGGGGACCCCTGAACCCTAAAACAAATCTAGAATTCTTCCAAACTGGAACATTAGACAGAGAGGGTATGCTTTAAATCAGACTAATAAATAGATGATTAATTCTTGTGTATAGAGATAGACTAAGGATAGGCAACATATTGCTATATAAATATGCCATTTAAATCAGTGTTTTTATCTCAATTCCACCTAACTTAATGTTTACATGCACAGCACTAATATGTGACATGCTGTCACTAAAGTACAAATTTTGTTATAACTTATATATACCTCCATCTCATATTTATATAATTAGATTTTAAATCTCCTTAGCAATTAGAGTACATATATATGACAGGCTAGAGAGACAGATAGATGATAGATGTAGTACATATAAATGTAGACATAAGTATGTTATATATAGTCAGAAAAATAAAAAATAACAAGTCTGTGATAATGTTTTGAAGAATTTTTAATAACTGATCTATCTTAAGAGTGGGTAAGTTTCAGATGCTAGGCTATCACTTGGAAAACTAAGTAACTCTAAAAGCTTTACTGTTACTAATATTGTATACGCTATGACATAGGTTCCATTTTCTAAGAGCTACTCAAATGCATTTCACCATAGAATCTCTTTAAAAACATATGGTGTTGCTGAAATACTAACGGAAATGATGAGAAGTAATCTACTTTAAGATTAAAGTTGAGATCAAATAATGGCCTGAGAAATAATTTATTTCTATGAGTAATGCTCAAACACATTCTTACTTTTATAACATTGGATGTTACCAATATATGCTGAAATAATTTACATGATAAAGACCAGATCTTACCAACATGATTAGAAAGTAAATGATTTCTAAATCACAATACACAGATTGAATATTATGTAACATGTGCTTTCTTTTTTTAAATATATTTTTATTGATTTCAGAGACAAGGGAGAGGGAGAGAGGGATAGAAATATCAGTGATGAGTGAGAATCATTGATTGGCTGCCTTCTGTGCAACCCCTACTAGGGATCGAGCCTGCAATCTCAGCATGTGCTGGTGACCAGAGTCAAACCTGGGGCCTTTCAGTCTACAGGCTGACACTCTATCTAAACTGGCTAAGGCTTATGTGTTCTCTTGTCTATTTCCTTAGTATTTGAGGATAAATACATAATTTTGCAAGGCATATTCAACTGCAATATATAAAATACAGTTAACATTTTTACATTTATTCCAAAATAATGACTATTTCTTTAATGAGATGACATAAAGAATTTAAGCAATGCACCAAAAATATACAATTAAAAAATAAATCCTCAAACTATGCCACAGAAAATGACACTTCACCCTGAATAATCTTTATTTAGTCATCTCTATGCATCTATAATAATAAAAGCATACTATGCTAATTAGATCAGATATCCTTCCAGACAAAGTCAGGGCTGTGAGGGAAGCCTGGGTCCCAGATGCCAGAGGGAAGCTGGTGCCAGCAGTCGGGGGAAGGAAGGCCTACTCTTGCATGAATTTCATGCATCAGGCCTCTAGTCTTACATAATAAAGAGGTAATATGCAAATTGACCTTCATGCACTTACATTACCAGATGGCTGCCCCCAGGTCATCAAAAGATGGTTACCCCCATGTCATAATAAGATGGCTGCCCCCATGTCATCACAACATGGCCACCCCAATGTCATGATAATATGGCCACACCCATATTGTCACAAGATGGCTAGCAGGGAGGGCAGTTGGAGGCAACCAGGCTTGCAGGGGAGTGAAGTTGGGGGTGACCAGCCCTGTAGAGGAAGGCACTTGGGGGCAATCAGGCCAGCAGGGGAGTGATTAGGGGGCGATTAGGCAGGCAGGCAGGCAGGGAGGCTAGTGGTTAGGAGCCAGCAGTGCCAAATTGTGAGAGGGATATCTGACTGCCTGTTTAGGCCTGATCCCAAGGGGGTATGTCCCAGATTGGAGAAGGTGCAGGCTGTCCCAGAATGGAGAGGGTACAGGTTGGACTAAGGGACACCCTATCCCCCCTTCCCACTGTACATGAATTTTGTGCATCAGGCCTCTAGTTTAAACATAATATGCTAAGTAGGTACATGTAGGAAGATGCACATGATTGCATAAAAATGATGTCATGCTATTTTTTCGTATTCTTATTGAGATGCAATTTATATAAAATAAAATTTTCCAACATTATTCCATTTTATGTATTTTGGCTAATATATAGGATTGTGTAACCCTCACCAGAGTTATGGAATCAATCCCTTTTGTACTCTAAAAGAAAACAAACAAACAAACAAACAAAAAAAAACCCTTAAGTAAATACAAAAGAATATTATTGCTGAGTTATATAGTACATGTATACTTACTTTTGTAAGAAACTGTCACATTATTCTTCCAAGTAACTGTAAAATTTGGCATTCTAACCAGCAATGTATGAGAATTCTATTAACACTACATCTTTGATAATACTTAAATTTTCATGATTCTAGGGAGTGTCTGGAGGTTTCTCACTATGTATTAATTGGTATTTTCCCAGTGACTAATAATTTTAGCAACTTTTCATATACGCTTAATTTGCCATTTGTACATTTCTTTGAATGTGACCATTTTGTTGTTGTTGTTGTTGGGTTGTGTTTTAGTTTCTGAGAGCTGCCTTAAAAAGTACCACTGACTGGGTAGTTTAAAATAATAGAGATTTATTGTCTCACAGTTTGGAGGCTAGAAGTCTAAAATCCAGGTGTTGGAAGGGCCACAGTCCCACTGAACTCTGTTTCTAGCTTCTGGTAATTCGTGAGTAATCATTGCCATCCCTCAGTTTGTAGTTATAGCACTTCAATCTCTGCCTCTGTTATCACATGGCATTGTCCCCCTCAGTGTCAGCATCTTTTCCCCTCTGTTTCTAAGAACATCCTATATAAAAAAAGAGCTATTATGCCAATGATAGTAACACCCTCACACCATAATTATTGGTCAGCAGGAGGCTGAATGCACAGCAAGGCAAGCATGGGTGGGCAGGGACTTGACACTGAGTACCCGCCTGGCACTTACTGGGAATGTAATGCTGTGTTCCCACCCAGTGCCAGTCGGGGACTTGACACTGTGTCATCTGCCAGTGCGGCTTGTGGCCGGCCAGGACTGGGTCTCTTCTTTTCTAATGTGCACAAAATTCGTGCACTGGGCCACTGGTCTATAATAATAAAAGTGTAATATGCAAATTGACGAAACAGCAGAATGACCCTCCAGACAACCTTCTGGATGACCACACTATGACATGCACTAACACCAGGCCAGCCAAAGCAGGTGAGATGTAATTGGTCAGGGGGCCCCATCAAGCCCCAGAAGTGCCCTGCAGACTGAAGCCCAGGCCACTGGCTGGTGGAGCAAGCAATGGGTGGGTGAGTGGGGGGCCTATGCAATCGCCCCAAAGAGGGAGGCCCAGGCCACACTCTGCGCAGTGATCAATTATGAAGCCCCAGTCGGTGGGTGGGACTTCTTTCTATGTGGTAATTGATTGTAGAGCCCAACAATCAATTGCCTCAAAGAGGGAGGCCCAAGCCACCCAGCCAGTGGTCTCAGAGGAAGGCCCAGGCCACCCAACTGGCAGTACTTCGGTGGGTAGGCAGGGTCTCCCTCTGTGGGGCGATTGATCTGGGGGCCCCACAATCGATGGCTCTGCAGAAAGAGGCCTAGGCCACTGGCCAGCAATACTGTGGTGGGTTTGTGGGGCCATCCAATGATCTCCCGGCAGAGAGAGGTTCAGGCTAGCCAAGTGATCCCACCCTGAACCTATTGCCTGCAGAGGAAGGCAACTGATGATAAGGGAGGCAGGGCAGCACCACACAGATGGCAAGCAGTGGCAGCAGGGGCAGAGCGAGCTACCGGCAGCTGGGGGAAGAAAGAGCCGATAGGCCCTGATCTCTGGCCGGCCTAGGGACCCTAATCAAGGGTTCCCGGATTATGAGAGGGCACAGGCCACGCTGAGGGACACCCCCACCCTCATGCACTAATTTCATGCACTGGGCCTCTAGTCAGTCATATTAGATCAAAGGCCCATTGTATAACCTCATCTCAACTATTGTATCTCCAATAACCTATTTTCAAATAAGATCACATTTTCAGTTGTGGGGAGTTGGGATTTCAACAAACCTTTTGCATATATGCAATTCAATCCATCACAGGTTGTTTTTCTTCTTATAATTGAGGTGTGTAAATTATGGATAAAATCCCTTAATTCTTTTTCATTGATATCTCTGTGTATAACCAATGCCACATGATCTTGTTCCTGTTTCTTTATGGTTAGTCTCAAAATCAAGTAGTGTGAGTTATCCAATTTTGTTCTTTCCAAAATTATTATGGCTATTCCAGAACCTTTTTAGGAATTTTAGAAGGACCTAGTTTCTACTAAAATAGCCTGCTTCAATTTTTATCAGAATTTTATTGAATCTATATGCCTTTGTGGATATTAGATAATTTAATATCCTAATTCAAGAATAACATAAATTTCTGCATTTATTTAGATATTTTCTAATCACTCTCAGAAATGTTTTACTTAAGTTTTAAAGTAAAGGTCTTACACATTTTTGTTCATGTTATTCCCAAATTATTTATATTTCTAATTATAGCCTCTGAAAATTTTATTATTTTTAAAATTTCAAATTTCAATTGAATCTTTTGATTCATGAATATGGAATCTGTCTCTATTCATTTAGCTCTAATTTCTCTCAGCAATATTTTTGAGATTTTCATTGCAGGTATTAGATATACTGTATGTTGCTAACTTTAATTCCTTGGTATTTCATATTATTTGTGCTATTATAAATTATGTTGTTTTTAACTTTATTTTTCATTGTTACTGATAATATTTTTTACTGTTGATATAACATATTACCGCAATATCAGTATCTTAAAATTTACTGTATTATATATCTGTAGGTCAGAAGTCTAACACATGTCTCATAGGGCTAAAGTCAAGTGTCAGTAAGGCTACATTCCCTTCAGGAGGGTTTAGAGGAGAATCAATTTTCTTGCCTTATTCAGCTGTTAGAGGCTGCTTGTATTTCTTCTGTTACCCCCTTTCTTCATCAAAGCCATCAATGTTGCATCTCATTGACTTTACTTCCTCTACACAGCTCTCTGACCACATTTGGGAAAGATTCTTTACTTTTAAAGACTTAGGGTGGGTTTAGATTTTTATCCCAAATTAGAGTGGAACTGGATTGGGCACACTCAGATAACCAGAATAAGCTTTCATCTTCTCTGCAAATCACTTTGGTCATATAAAGTAACAACATATTCACAGCTCCTAAGGATGTGGGATATCTTTAAGGACATTGTTATTCTACTTAACATAGTAGTAAGATAGAGATATGACAAATTTTTCAACATTGAACTTAAAACTTTGAGACATTGCTAAACTCATCTGTTAGTTCCAGTCACTTTTTGATAAATTCCTTAGGATTTTCTAAGACAATTATATAATCTTCAAATAAAGACAGTTCTACTTGTTGCTTTTTAATTTTGTGGCATCCACAGGCTCTGTAGTAAAGTGTTGACTTGAAATGGCATTAATAAAGATACATGCTGCATTTCCATTTTGAGAGAAAAACTTTCACTCTTTCACTATAAGTATTCCAGAAGACCAAAGAAAACCAAAGACACTTCTAAGAAAAAGGAAGGACACTGTTTAATACTCCGGCGGACTCAGGGAACAGCCTTCCAAATCTGAGTGCAGAAACACACATGGGCTTTCCTTTATATCTCCCTCCCTGTGGTCTTTGTCTCACAAAGATGGATTATGCTACTGGTTTTATTTTGCAGGCCTTGCAAGAAGGTCCCTAGGTTTTGGAGATCTCCACGCCATATCTGATGGTCTGGCCTAGTACCAGTGTTAATAACCCTCCCTCTGGGGCAGTGCACTGTTCACAGTAACAGGTTCTGCAAGACCAGTATCTGAGAAGAAGAGAGGGACTTAATTATAGGTTATCAGGAATGTACACTGAGCTTGCTGGCTTGGATTCAGATCACAGCCCCAAACATCAAGTTTACATTGCAATTAGCCCTTTTTAGCCTGATCATTCCCCTTCCTTGTCCCACAAGCTTCTCTTAGCTTTGTGGAACAACAACTACGGGATGTTATGGTGAACATGGACAATGACCGCTCTTAATTGCTTCCAGCTTGAAAGGGGCAATGACAAGAAGTTAGCATCCTGTGAGGGGTTTATAGGGAATTCCCGTTTAAAGGCATTCCCGTCTAGTTTGCAGGCAGGCAGAGGCAAGCAGCAGTTCCACACAGGGGAAGCACCAGGTAGAGTTTTCAGCCTGAGGGTAGAGTTGCATAGTTTATCTGGGAGACGACCTGTTGGATGTTGGCCCTGGGGTACTGCTGAAACAAATAGGAGCAACGTTAATTAGCTGCACATTGGCCATGACCAGTCCTATCATTTTTTTTTTCATCCAATACAATTCCCCTCCCCCCATGTGCATTTGGTAGTGGAGTCATAACATGGTACAAGCTGATAACTATAGTTAACAAACATCTGGCATGATTGGGTTTCCCATAGGCTACCCAATCTAGTATATTTGGGTAGTGAGTTTCTAACCAAGGACACGTGGCAGTGATCCCTATGGGGTTAAATTGGAATTAGCCCTTTTCAGCTGTCTTATCAGGTGTGATGTTAGCACTAAGTTATTCTATATTACCTTAATCAGGTTCAGAAAATTTCCTTCTATTCCTTCTATTTGTTGACAGTTTTTTTTTCCATGATTCATTGTTGAATTTTGTGTGCATTTTCTTGTTTATAAAATGAAAATATAAAAATTCATCTTCAAATATAGATTAAAATAAGATATAGCACATAGATACATACTGTAAGTGTCCTATGGTGTAAAATCAAATTTATTTTAAAAAAATATAGACAGGGAGACAGCAAAGCAAATGTATTTTCCTGAGCTTTTACCCTAAAGGATCATTTCAGTGAGTAAAAATGAACAAGTTTCATCATGTAAAAGGCTCCAAGAGAGATGCTCTGCTCTCATATACTATGTATAGCAAGAGGCATGGGAAAGAAGTACAGTACAGGGGATACCTGTATGACTACCAAAAATGGAGTTTCCTGGGTAAGAAAGTTGCCCTGTTAGAAGGGGATGTGTTTATAGTTCAGTGGTTGTTATCATCTTCTAAACCAAACAGCTAAGCTACTGATAGAGGTATAAAAAAATAAATACTTCCTCCCAGGACACTCAGTTTTGTATCTAACATTTACACCATAAACACCATGCATATTAGTTCCTTTTCTCCTTCTTCACCACCCCTACTCCCAGAAGGCCAGAATCTTAGTCTACCAAACCCTTTCTTCAGTTATCCGGGATGATTGCAGGAACACAAAGCTAAGTAGCAATAAATGTATGTATAAAATCACCATCATATGATTAAGGTTATTCCCACATTAAAGCTAAGTAAACAAAGCCATTTTAGAAAACAAAGTTGTGTATTTGATTGACATATTTTGTGCAACAAATGGATGTAGTAATTTGCAACAATTAATAAAATTGACCTGGTCTCTACTCTTTTTGGAAATGTTCCACACATAGAGTTCATTATTTGATTTTACAGTAAAAATTTTATGGAGGCCAAGATTTCATGGAGTGTCATTAACTTGAGTTTAATTAGACTTTTGGTGTTTCTTATTTGACAGATTCCCTTTATTCTCACTCCTTTAATTTTTACCTCTTATGGTTTCTTTTCACATGAAACACTTCTTTCATATGCAAACATCTCAGTCAGGAAGTGATAAGCAGGGTGAGAAATGGAACTCTATTTCAGTGTCCTCAGATGCTAGCACCCTTAGTTTGCAGCCCCTGAGAGTGAAAGTTCATATAGGCTGAAATGTTTAATTTGATGTCAACTTAACTGGGCTAAGAGATACCCAGATATCTGGTAAAACTGTTTCTGAATGTGTCTGTAAGGTAGGAGTGATCCCAGGAAAGATTAGCATCTGAATCAGTAGACTGAATAAAGTTCTCCCTCACCAATGTAGGTGAGCATCATCCAATCCATTAAGTGCCCAAATAGAACAAAATGGGTGAGGAAGAGAGAGTTTGTTCTCTGCTGGAGCTTGGATATCCATCTTCTCCTACCCTTGGACATTGATGCTCCTGTTTCTTGGTCCTTCAGATATGGATTGGCAGTTTCACTATGGGTGCCCTCTATTCTCAAACTTTTGGACTTGGAGTGGGATTTATGCCATTGGCTCCCCTGGTTCTTAAGCCTTCAGAGTAGGAGTGAATTATACAGGCATATTTGCATTCCTTCCTCTTTCTGCCTCTTGTTCTTGTCACTTAATATATTCTGAAGAGCAATTTTATAGAAACTTTACGGTATTTTCTCTTATGGTTACATAGTATCCTATTACAGACAGTCCTCGGGTTACATCAAACTCAATATACATAGTTTCGTGGTTACATGGCCATCTTCCATTTATTTATTTCGACGTATGTACATATGTGCTTTATGTTTTTTTTATTATTTGTTTACCACAAGTAAAGGTCAGGAATTGTTATCTTTCTTCTAAATTTCTTTACTGTGTCACTTCATTACTGCTGCATATATGCTCCATGTGAGTGACATAGTTGCTTATGTAGGTGAGTTCCCACTCACAGTGAAAATCGTGTTAAGTCACGCTGTAGGAACGGATCTTCAATGAAACCCTAGGACCTACTGTACAAGGACATTCCCTGGCTTATTCAAACAGTACCCTCTTAAAAGACATTCAAGTTATTTCTAATTGTTTGCTATTACAAATAATACTGCAATTAATATTCATGTGTATACATATATTGGTATTTTTCCTGATGTATTTTTTGAGATGTAGTCATCATATAGGTAGGAATTCAGTATTGAAGAATAAAGAAATTTGCAATTTTGCTATGTATTATCAAATTCCCAGAGGAATTATAACATTTTACACTCTTACCAGAAATCATGAGAATGTGTGTCACCCTGCCATCTTGCCAGTAGAGTACATTGTCAAATTCTTAGATACCTACTAATCTTGTAGGTAAGAAATGGCATTAGGATAGTTGTATTTTTTTCTTATGATGCTATAGGTTAAACATTTTCATATGTTTAATAACCATTTCTATAACCTCTCCTATCAACTGGCCTTTCATAACATTTGCCCATTTTTTTCTATTGGTGTTTTGTCTCTCCTATTAACAATTTATAGGACCTCTTTGTATATTAGAAACATTAGCCCTTTGTTTTTTGTTTTTTTTTTTTTTTTTTTTTTTTTTTTTTTTTTTTTTTTTTTTTTTTTTTTTTTTTTTTTTTTTTTACCTATGTTGCAACTATTTTCATGTGTTACATGACTTTTACTTTTCCTGTTTTTTTGGTGTGTGTTTTAGCCACACAAAAGCTATCCTTCCTTTTGTCTCTGGAACTTACATTCTATGTAGAAAAAATGTCATCACTACCAGATTATTAATATATTCACTCATATATTCCTTTAGTGTTCATTCTATTTTTAACATTTAGTTTTTTAAAAAATAGATTTTTATTCATTTTGGAGAGAGGAAGGGAGAGGGAGAGAGAGATAGAAACATCAATGATGAGAGAGAATCATCGATAGGCTGCCTCCTACTGGGGAGCAAGTCTGCAATCTGGGTATGTGCCCTGACCAGGAATTGAACCACTGAACCACCCTGGCTGGGCAATATTTAGTTCTTTATCCTTCCTACTTTGATATGATGTAAGACCTGAGGTATACAACCAATTTTATCTCTTTCTGAATGGCTTTGCAACGTCTCCAAACCACTCATTTAAAAGTCCATCTTTTTTGCAGCCACTGTGAAGAACAGTATAGAGTTTCCTAAAAAAGTAAAAAATGGGCCGAACCCAATTTGGCTCAGTGGATAGAGCGTGGGCCTGCAAACTGAGGGGTCCTGGATTCGATTCCAGTCAAGGGCATATATCCACGTTTCAGGCACATCCCCGGGGGTTGGGGGTGTGCATGAGGCAGATGATCGATGCCTCTCTTTCATCAATGTTTCTAACTCTCTATCCTTATCCCTTCCTCTCTGTAAAAAATCAATAAAATATATATTTTTTAAAAAAGTTAAAAATGGAACTTCCATTTGACCCAGTGATCCCATTTCTAGGATTATATCCCAAGAAAACAGAAACACCAATCAGAAAGGATATATGTACCCCTATGTTCATAGGAGCACAATTCAGCATAGCTAAGATTTGGAAACAGCCTAAGTGCCCATCAGCAAATGAGTGGATTAAAAAACTGTGGTACAACTACACAATGGAATACTATGTCGCTATTAAAAAGAAAGAACTTTTACCATTTGCAACAGCATGGATGGAACTGGAGAGCATCATGCTACGTGAAATAAGCCAGTCGGAGAAAGATAAAATCACATTATCTCACTCATATGTGGGATATAATGATTAACATAATTTGATGAATAAGAATAGATTGAACTAGAGATAAATGGTAGAGGGTGGGGTTTAGAGAGCAACCAAAGGACTTATATACATGTATATTAGTATAAACAATAGACACAGACACTGGGGCATTAGTGGCTTGCCTGAGCTGGGAAGGGATGGGGGAGGAGTCAATTGGGGAAAAAGGAAACATATGTAAAACTTTAGACAATAAGGAAGAGGAGGAGAAGGAGGAGGAGGAAGAGAAAGAAGGGGAGAGGAAGAGGGAGGGGAGGAGAAAATAGAATGCAATAAAAGATGAAAATAAAATAAAAATAAAAGTCCATCTTTTTTCTGCTGATAAAATTTGAAACCTTTAATAATCCACTAAGTTTTCACAAATAATTCTAGTTCTAGATTTTCTATATTTTTATTAATGAGTCAATACCAACCTCTCTTAGTTATAATTAGTTTAATATATTTACTGTCACAGAGACTGGTTTGGCTCAGTGGATAGAGCATCAGCTTGCGTACTGAAAGGTCCCAAGTTTGATTTCGGTTGGGGGCATGTACCTTGCTTGCGGGCACATCTCCACTGTGGGGCGTGCAGGAGGCGGCTGATCTATGTCTCTCTCTCATCGATGTTTCTGACTTTCTATCTCTCTCCCTTCCTCTCTGTAAAAATCAATAAAATATATTAAAAATATATATATATATATATATATTTTTTTTTTTACTGTAAGTAGAGTAAGATTCCCCTTGCACCAACATGTGTATTGCTTTTACTGGATATTCTTTTATAAGGCTTTTACTGGATATTCTTATTTGATTACTTTTCCATATGGACATCTAAGTAAACTAATTTAGCACCAGATAAATAAAACATTATTTTAAGAGATCATGTTAAATTGATGAATCAATTAAAGGAAAATTGAGTCATTAAGAGGTTATCTTCCTGTTCACATATATGCATAGTCTTACAAACATAAACTCACTTCTTCCCTTACATACAAATATACACAAACACCTCATTTCTCATTATGTGACTTGTCTCCCTGGTCTTCTTTCCTTCCTTCCTCCCTCCCTCCCTCCCTCCCTCCCTCCCTCCCTTCCTCCCTTCCTTCCTTCCTTCCTTCCTTCCTTCCTTCCTTCCTTCCTTCCTTCCTTCCTTCCTCCCTCCCTCCCTCCCTCCCTCCCTCCCTTCCTTCCTTCCTTTTAGCAGTTGAGTATTTCTTTTAATATTTAAGAGGGTTTGTATTGTTGTGGCTGCCTATATACTAATTCCCTAATATAATACCTTACTTTCTTCTATTATTTCAAACTAAAGCTGATAAGCATAGCACTAAAGATTACCAAAGCATCAGTGATATAGCATTTTTAAAGTTCTGGTAATTTTCAAGGAATCAAAAGTTTTCTGGAATAGAAGCCAGTATTGGAAATGTTCTCATTGTGTGTATGTTTTTTTTAACAGTTTTAGAAGATAACACTGAGGAGTTATAATTTCTCTCTCTTGCTTTTATAATAAACTAGAGGCCTGATGCACAAAATTTTATGGAAGAGTAGGCCTTCCTTCCCCCAGCTGCTGATACTAGCCTTCTCTCTGGCACCGGGACCTGGGCTTCCTTTCTCCCACTGTTGGCAGACACCTGGGACCACAGAGGGCTTCGTCCAGGCCCCAGCTTCATCAGGAAAGACATCAGGAATTATGTCCAGGAGACATCTGGTCTAATTAGTATACGTATTACCCTTTTATTAGTATAGATTATAAAATATTTATAAGTTTTAAGAAATCACATTCAAAATTAAATCATTTCCATTTTTACATTTAATTACATAAAATAGTACTTAGAAAAAATATAGCAACCTGATTTCAGTATTGAAAAGAAATATTCTTGCCTGTGCATGTGATTATGTGTAGTCATGTAATCATATTTATTGTGGCATAGCCACACTTTCAACCAGTATGTTATACTTTTCTACAGTTGAGTATGAAACAATTTTTTTTATATTTGGATCATCACTTTCTGTTTACTGTGTTGAACTGTCATTGTAAAACGTAATTTTTGTCATCTTAATGCAACTAAATGATCATTGGGAGCACAACAATTCTAATTCCACAATTCTTTTATGCTGAATCCAATTAATAGCCTTTAAAGTTCCTTAGGCTTATATTATGCTTTTATTATCACAACACTCCCACAGAGTAATAATGAGCCCCAAAGCCTTTGAAATACGATGGTGATTTCTACTGACCTCAAGCTGCCTCAACACTTGTAATTTCATATCCAAGGTAATTGCTTTAATGCTCTTTGCTAGTACTTTTGCTATCACTTATGTACTGTGGCCTCTTCCAGATATGTTTTTCCTCTTAAACTCACTAAACCAGAAAGCTATAATGCCTTGAGGAAAAGAAAAACAGTAAGTCTGAGGATTAACATGTAGGTCAATGTGAGAAACTGGAGCTCTGTGTTTTGAGCACTGAGATCTCGGCTGAAGAATTGTTTGGTGGCAGACATAATGAAGGAAAAAGGTGCAAATGTTACATCTCTTTCCCCCTCTTCTATACAATTGTAGGCCTCCTGAGGATGCTCTTCTAGTTCAGCCTGTGTTTTGCCTGTTTATTGCAGTCCTGACCAGTCATCAGAAGGATCTAGGTTTAGCAGGATATAAAGCTAAAAATAGTTTGCTAAAGAGGATAACCAGAAAAATTCTCAATTCCATTTTTTTCATATGTGTCCCAGTACCATTTTCCAAAACATATATAGAAGAACATATTCCTAAGTCTAAGTGTATAATGAAAGTTGCTTTCATAACATGTAGTAAAAGAATAAGAAATCCTATATAATAAAAGGGTAATATGCAAATTGACCAAATGGCAGAACAACTGGTTGCTATGATTGATCGCCCTGCTGGCTGGTGGCTTGGGCCTCCCTCTGTGGGGCAATCCTGAGGTGATGGTGAGGCCCCTGGACCAATTATATTGCACTCACCTTGGCTGGCTTGGTACCAGTATGTGCCATAGCATGCTCATCCAGAAGGCCATCCAATTTGGTCATTCTGCTGTTCAGTGATTTGGTCAATTTTCATATTATGCTTTTATTATTATAGATGCATTTTGGGGAAAATCAATATGGAGCTTATTTTTCATCTAGCAATCCCTCTTCTGGAAACTTATCCAAAGAAACCCAAAACACTAATATAAAAGATTATGTGTACCCCTATGCTAATTGCAATAACCAAGATTTGGAAGCAGCACAAATGTCCATCAGATGCGTGGATAAAAAAGCTATGGTACATTTATACAATGGAATACTATTCAGCCATAAAAAGGAAGAAAATTTTACCTTTTGCAATAGCATGGATGGACCTGGAGGACATTATGCTAAGTGAAATAAGCCAGTCAGAGCAAGACAAGTACTGTATTATTTCATGCATATGTAGAATTTAATGAAAAAACTGAATTACCAAGAAGTAAACAGACTCCTAAATAGAGAGCAGGCAAAAAGCTCTGGTATGTGTGGGAAATGTTGGGGGGAGGGAGTGCAAGGGAGGGATTGAGCAAAAAAAGAGAGAACTCATGGATGTGGACAACATTGTGGTGAGTGTTGGGAAAGGGGGATTGGTGCAGGTGGAAAGGGATATAAAGGGGATAAATGGTGATGAAAAAAAAATAAGATAATAAATTAAAAATTAAAGAAAAAAACAAACATCTAGATCTTAGTCTCTTAAGTCCTAATTATCTTGGCAGTCCTATGCTGTAGACTCTAATGTTTATCTCTCTAGCCCTAGGAAATTGCCAGAGTTGATGCTAGCTGCTCTGATTCTTATCTGTGGACCTGTTCCTATATTCTCAGCCTTTCTCGCTTTGCCAAACATCAGCTGGTGCCACTATAAGAAAAGTGGTTTATACAGTGTCAACTCCCCATATTTAACTCCTTTCCATCTGGAATCTTGATTTTCTTGAGGTTTCTCTAAAGCCTTCAACTTTAACTTGTACATTTGCTTTAAGAAGAAGTAATAGTTTGTCGAATGGTAGCTCATCATACCTGGGAATAAAAGGCATTCACTCCAGGAATTTGAAAAAATCCAAAGAAATATGTTTATTGATTACTACTAATTAAAATCAAAAGCATTTTGGAGGGGGAACTGGAACAGGTTAGATATTAAAAACCCTGTCTCATGAAATATAAAATATCTGCAGGGGGGAGGAAGGAGACGCTTTGGTACTCAAAATAGCATATCTTTACATAAACAGGATTATAGTATTTGTCAGAACTTGGATGTATTCACATACCTTTCTGTTCTCAATTATTCAGTCTTTTTCCGTTTAGTTATATACAGTTAATTAACACAACTATTTCAATATTCTTACCTATAATGAAGATGAAATAGCTAGTTAATGGTACTTACATATTACCATTTCTTGGATATAATATCTTCTCCTTCGTTCCAACTTTTATGTTTTCTGCATAGAGATTAATTCCTAAAGGGAAAATATTGTTTATGAATATTCATAATGATATATAAATTAGTGATATCAGAGAAGGTAATATAAATAAATTTAATAAAATCTTTATGATTGAGAAATGGCATAGTATTTTGGTCATATTATGTTATTTCTTTAACAAGTAGCCAATGTAAGATGTTTATTTAAGCAATATATCCCAATCATTATAACATGGATTAAAATGATACTTTTTGTTAATTCATTATATAAAAGAATAAAATAAATTTTCTTGAGCTGTACATAAATATTAACAATCTTGGCTTTAAATAAAGGAAATAATTTTCAAGAATATTAAATAACTTATTTACTACGGTAATAATAGAATTTAAGTTATAGTGTTATAAATAGCAGAAGACAAACCATGTGGAAAAAAACACTGGCATTGTAAGAATTTTCCACAACTTATCTTTGAATTAAGTAGAAGTATGAAATCTTAACAGTGTGCATAATTTTTTATTTTATTTTAATGATTCCTCACTTCTAGGGTAAGGAAAAAAATAATTGTTGTCAACATCATTACTCATTAAAGAGTTAAGAAGAAAAGAATCCAATAAACATTCTGCTTTTATCAATTGTCTTAGTTATGAGCAGTTTTTTCAATTTGTTCTGTGTCATCTTTAAATAATTTTCCCTTTATACCACAAATTTCTATTCAACTTGGGACATAGAGACATCAAAACAATGCTAATCAAAAGTTTGACTCATGCCTGGCCAGGGAGGCTCTCATGAATCAGGAACTTCTGGTTTGATTTTCAGTCAGGGTACATGCCTTGGTTGTGAGCTCAGTGCCCTGCTACAGCTGATCGATGCTTCTCTCTCATTGATGTTTCTCTCTCTCTACCTCTCTCCTTTCCTCTAAAATCAATAAAAATATATTAATTTATAAAGTTTCAACTCATCATAGGCAAAATTATATTTTTTTCCTAGAAAATGATATCTATTAGACACCACAGAGTCCTAAACAAAGGGAAAACAATTTTTAAACATTTAATCATGGCTCACATCCCTCGGTAAATATTTTGACATTTTCTTACACTCAAGATAAAATAAATATCTAGTCCTTGTCTTTATTCTAACTCCCCAAAATGCTACTGGATCTTAGAACTATACAGCTTCATATCTTGTGGTTGATTGTTACTAAGGCAGTCTTTTTTAAAAATATACACACACAGCAACAACAACACCCCAAAACCTCTCTTTTTATGTTATCCAAATTGTTATCCTATATACAATTGTCATTCCTGCTAATTTTATTCTTTCAGTCTTGGCTTACTACTTCTAAAACATTTTGCCAAAAAATCTTATTTTAAAAAATAAGAAGAAAAAAAATCAAAATTCTGAAATTCTTGTCTAATTGGGAATTCACAATGCACTTCATTCACAAATTTTTCACATGAAAATTTCACACATGTAGTTTCTAAGAATTATTTTAAGAGGTATATACAATATGTCCTAAAATAAGTTAGCTTGGTTTTAAAGAATAAGTGAAAAAAAAATTCTTGGTAGCTGATATGGTGGAATTGAGAGAAGTGTTTTGTAATTATGACCCATTGTTTTTGTTTGTTTGTTTGTTTGTTTGTTTTGGAAGTCAACATTATTTTCTTCCTACCAGAAGAAATAATGGGCATTATGTTTACAAAGGACTTAACTGCCCCTCTTACTAGCATAGCCTAGTATATCCATTGAGAGGATAATCCCAAAGTGTCAACTTGAAATTTTAAATAAATCTTAGTGCCGGAACTGGTTTGGCGCAGTGGATAGAGCGTTGGCCGGAAGACTGAAAGGTCTCAGGTTTGATTCCGGTTGGCCGGGGCATGTTCCTTGGTTGCAGGCACATCTCCAGTGTGAGGCATGCAGGAGGCAGCTGATTGATGTCTCTCTCTCATCGATGTTTCTGACTTTGTATTCCTCTCCCTTCCTCTCTGTAAAAAAATCAAAATATATTTTTTTTAAAAAAGTGTGGTACATAGCCACGAGAATATTATTTAAAACAAACAAAAAAAACAAAAATGTCAACTTGAAATTTTAAATAAATCTTAGTGATTCTTCTTGCACATATAGCAGAAATCTTGATAGTCTAATGTTAGGACAGAAATTAAATTCAGGGGCATGAAACAAAATTAATTATACATTATTCTAAAAGAATCCTATATAATAAAGAGATAATATGCAAGTTAACCCTCATGCCCTCACAACATGGTTACCTATAACCAGGCCGGCAGGGAGGTTAGTGAGGGACAACCAAATGACTGAACAACAGGGTGCATGGGGTGACCAGGCCAGTAGAGGGGGCATGAGGGGCTATCAGGCTGGCAGGGGGAGGCAGTTAGGGGAGACCAGGCTAGCAGGGGGGCAATTAGGAGCAACTAAGCTGGCAGGGAGGGGAAAGTTGAGGGTGACCTGGCCAGTAGCAGAGGGCAGTTAGGGGCAACCAGATTGGCATGCAGAGATGCAGAGGCAGTGAGGGGTGATCAGGTCAGCTGTGGGGGGGAGTTAGAGGCAAATAGGCAGGCAGACAAATGAGTGGTTAGGAACTAGGGGTCCAGGACTGTGAAGGGATGTCCTGGATTGGAGAGGTGCAGGCAGGCTGGGCTGAGGGGAATCCCTCCCCACCCCACCCCCATGCACAAATTTCATGCACTGGGACTCTAGTAAGGGTATAAAAATAGTTTGGAGTTTTTACTTTAAAATGGCAAAATAAAATTTTTCTTTCCTCAGCTTCTTCAAATCTTACCATCAACAAAAAATAACTAACAATGAGGGGAAAAAATTTCTTCATCAAGGTAGCAAGAAAATTATCATGGCTAACAGAGCAACTTTTTAAGATCACTTGCCAAATATTATAAATGATAATCAAAATGAGGGATCAATAACAATGAATATATTTCCTCATATTTAAGATGACATACAGTTATGATTAATTTTAAGAGTTCTACAGTTGTCTAGAAAGATTTTTTTAAATGTCCCCATCCAGATCCAGTGTGAGAACTCAAAATGGTAGGAAAGATAAAAATAGAAGTTGTGTATGGCTTTAGATTTTTTTTTGTCTTCCAGCCACTGCTTATCTTCTTAGACCCCCACGTGCCTTTCCATTAGTAGCTATTAACATTCAAAGATGAGTAATGTCATACAAGAATATCATAGGCACATGCCACTAGCATCACAAGGTCCCAATATAACAGAGAATTTATTAGGGGAACATTTATAAGCAGAGAAATAGCAGGCTGATTATCCTAGTAGATCCCCACACTCTCATTTTTCTCTAGCATGATTTAGATACAGGTGTTCTGTATGAATAAGAGCCAGATTTCTAGAAGAAAGGGTCTGGCTTGGTCAGAGTGCTGGATAAGCAACTGAGTATTCCAGGAGTAAGCATGTGCCTAACGGCCTGCTGCATATTTATGGGGACTGGGGAACACCCAGTTTCTCTAAGTCATGGGTAGACAAATGGTTTTTGTAAAGTCCCAGATAGCATGTATTTTATAGAGGTGGGCCATATACTCTCTGATGCAACTACTCTACTCTGCTATGGCAATTTGAAAGTAGCTGCAGACAGTACATAAACAAATAAGCAGGGCTGTGTTTTAACCGAACTTTATTTGTGGATACTATAATTTACATTTCATATAACTTCCATGTTTCAGGAATTCCTCATTTTCTTTGGATTTTTTAACTACAGAAAAATGTAAAAACAATTCTTAGCTAAGATGCCATTCAAAACCAGGCAGTAGGCTGGATCTGGCCCGTGGGTTGTAGTATTTCTGATCCCTACACTAAGCAACAAGAAATATATGAATTAACTCTAGGCTCTGGAACTACACTAAGGATTACATATACCAAAGTTCAAGATGCACAGACCAAGGGCCTAGAAGCAGCCTTACATGCAGGACTGCCTCCCCGAGCCAAATACCTTGGCTCTCAGCAGACCAGGAGTTCAGTCCACCAGCTCTCAACTAAGCTACTAAAAGGAAGAAGGCCAGCAGGGTCATCAAGATGTGTCTCTTATCAAGTAACCACCAACATTCTAAAGTGAAAACTACACATGCAAGCATGCTTCTTACAAAAAATTAAAAGTATTAAAAATGCTAGTGTAGAAGAGATATAAAAAGAATTATTCAAAGCAATGCAGGTAATGTCATAGAAACAAAAATTATAGGTGATATAACTTTTAAATTTTGCAAATGGAAAAAAGACTTACAGGTACAAGTGTTCAAATAAAGAAATATAAAAGAATGTGTTGAAAAGTGGTCTTATTGATCTTAGGAAAGAAATACAGGTGAACAACAAAAACAAATGATTCCAAAAGTCACATTAAAAATGTCATTGAACAAAAATCATACACCTATGGATGAGGTCAATGGGAGGGAGGTAAGTGTAAAGGGAGGGTTGGGAGCCGGGTGGAGGGGAGCTATGGAGGGGAATAATAGAAACAAACGTAATAATCTGAATAATAAAGATTTAATTTAAAAAATGTCACTAAAAATGAAGTAAAACGCATAGTGGATGGGCTAACATAACACATAAATAAAATAGTAGAAATCAAAATGAAACATGAACATGACTGCAGATAAAGTTATGGATCTAGCAAAGGCCATTGACTTATATATAATTTGCATTCCAAAGTATTACAAAATTCAAGTATGCCACAAAAATAAATTGTTTTGAAACATAACAGGCTTGAATCTACAGATCAAGTCTCATAGTATTCCAGGAAAAATGGATAGAGGGGGGGGTTTGCTATAAAAAGATGCCTTCTGGCAATTCCTCAGGGTTTAAGAATAAAGGAAGAATTATATAATCATTATAATCATTTATGAATGAACGAAAAAGTAACATTCAAAGGAGAATATAAGTCAGTCTTCAGAGGTCTCAAAAAAATCAGTTTCAGAGAAACTGAAGAAATATCTATAAACTTCTAAGAAAAAGTGTTACACCAAATTTATATTTAGTAAAATTGTCCTTTATATTTCATGTAAAAGGTAGAATTTACCATTCTTGCCTAATAGACAAAGAGGAAACAACACAATATAAAGAGCTTAATAAAATGTAAAATTGTAGAAAAGCATGGTTAGTGAGATTTGGGTCCATTTATGCCAACACTGAAGATTAAAAACTGAATTATAATTACATAATCCAAAGTGAATGTTATACTTCCTGAAAATGTCAAAATGATAATATAATTAAAAATGAAAGCTAAGAGATCAAATGTGGGAGGAAATCTGAGTGATATTTTCCCCACATTTCTTATCAGGAAGTCAAATATATTTCAAACTTGAAGTATTAATTAAAAGTAACTCTTTTTAGCAATGCAAGTGCTCAAAAATTTGTCTGTCATGTACAATTTCTCAGTAGTACTTAGTGTTCCATTGAAGGAGAAGTATGTAATGAAAAAGTAAATTATGAGATCAATAAACAGGAGCTATGTAATAGGTAACTGTTATTTGTGACCATCCAACTCTTCAAAATCACAACAATATAGATCCCCATATTATGCATTTCATCATTGTAGAGGTACAATCCAGAACACTTGCCTCTCTAACCATCTGGCAGCCAGCTGGCAGGCACATGGACCCCATCTACTAGACAAAAGCTTTCACAAGTCTTCAATTCCAAAACAGGAAATGTAACAAACCTGGCTGTGTTTAGTTTGTCATTGCTGTTCGGTTGGTTTTCTTTATCTAGAATGGATAGCCAGCTATGTTTAGATTTTAGTAATTCTTTTTTATAACATTTCTATCTTTTCAGATATGAATTGTAAAAGTGGTGGTAGTGACTTCTTAATCACTTTAGTTCTTTGCTCTTCCATATAGTACTCATTGAATCATAGTTTATGGACTTGGTTCTCTAACTCCCTCAACGAATCTGTAAACTAAATATTACATTTTTTTAAACTCATTATTTTTTGCTATAAATAAAAGACACTAATTTTTTATTCTCAATTTAAAGCTATCATTAAGAGATATGTCTTGCCGAGACCTGTTTGGCTCAGTGGATAGAGCGTCAGCCTGGGTACTGAAAGGTCCCAGGTTCGATTAGGGTCAGGGGCATGTACCTTGTTTGCGGGCACAACTCCAATAGGTGGCGTGCAGAAGGCAGCTGATGGATGTCTCTCTCTCATTGATGTTTCTGACTTTCTATCCCTCTCCCTTCCTCTCTGTAAAAAATCAATAAAATATATATATATATATATTTTTTTTAAAAGAGATATGTCTTATACACATGTGTGCACACACACACTCACACACAAGTTTCAAACATTCTGTTTCACCTTAGTTTCCTTTCCTTTAGTTAAAGTCAAATAAAATTAAGTATAATTTTTTAACAAAAACAATCCAACATTCTTGATTGCATCTAGTAATAACATAAAAGTAATGAAAGCAATATGGAAATGTTTAATACTATATTACCAATGAAGGACACCTAAAATCTACAAACTATACTGCTTCTCAACAATTTCTTACATCATTGATCATTTCTAGTTGGAGATACTTTGGAACCAAGTAATATTATCTCCTTTTAGCATGATCCAACCTAGTTGTTTTCCTGGCTTTGTTTTATAATGAATCTCTTCTGCATCATCTATTGTGAGGTTTATATACCTAAAGGGGGGTTGAAGGGGGGCAGAAAGAGATTAAACAAATAATTTATAGGCATGTATGCATAATCCCTGGGCACAGACAATAGTGTGGTAAAGGCCTTGGAGGTGGGAGTGGAGAAGTATAGAGAGGGTAGATGAAGGAAAATAGGGGGCATCTGTAATACTTTAAACAATAAAGGTAAATTAAAAAACAAAACAAACAAAAAACAATGATACAGCCCTCTCTCTCTGCATATTCAGTTACTCATAAAGCCAGACATAAATCCGAGCCCTATTTTGCAAGTATCTGAAGATAAGGTTGATGGCTGCACCATCACCTTCTGCTCATTTTGGCCCTGGCCATGGAATGCTTTGGTGGAAGCTAACAAAAACCACACTGCTACCTCAGGAAGCCACTTCTGGAATAAAAATTAAATGTAATTTTAACTTTAAAATACTATGCATAATATTATTTCATTGTCTAAACTATTTCTATCTTTTAGGTTGCTTTGTGTGAATAAAGGGAGGCCAGGTTGATGTTCATCAAAACTAATGTTGAGTGATGAATGATGAGATTTGTAGTAAATTTTTGCAGTTTTGGAACTTTTCATTTTGCTTCACTTTTTTATTTTTAAATATATGAGTATATTAAAAATTGATGTAAATAAAGTTTTATTCAAATATTTATTTTACATTTAAGAAAGAAATATTATAAAAAAGAAATAAAAATGCTGAAGTAAATACCAAAAAAAGAGAAAGAAATATTTTCCTTATATAAGCAATTCATCATATGTGAGTATAGATTTATATGTGTATGAGCCTGTGTTTGTGTGATGTTATTTAAGGATCACTGTAAGCTAGTCTACTATTTCACTATATTTTTCTATTCTTTATTATGCATATGTATTTTATATGATATATGGCATTTCAGAAAGAAAATAAGAGAAATTTTACATCCATTGTTTTAATGTGTCAAAGCTTTTCTCTTCACAAAGAGAACAGAAATAAGAGAAAAAACACATACATTTATTTTCTTTTCAGATTCAAAAAGTAAAAAATATCTGTCGAAGCTTATCTTCCTTAGTAATATGCAATGCTAAGTGTTACATACCCAAGAAAAACCTGAGACATTATACACTACATAATTAAGCAAGGTTTTCTTATGAAAAAGAAAAAAAGCCAAATGATAATATGCTAATATGGCAATAGTATTGACTATGATGAGAATTATTAAAAAAACTAAGTGTTTGTTCATGCCCATAGCCTTTTTTTACTTAGAATTTTTATGTCACACATACCTCCTAAAAACATTCAAGAAAAAAAGCCCTCAAATCATAATTACCATAATTATACTTTTCATCTTAAAATCCTTTACACACCCTTAGAATAAATATTATATGTAGTACATAGTACCATAATTAAAATAAATGTTCGAAGAAATGATCCTTTGATTACTATTTTCTACATATTCTATCTAATGAGCCAGAACTACACAGTGTATATGTCTGGGATGTATCTATTTGTTATTATTATTAGCATGGTAGCTCTGACTAATCTTAATTAAAAATCTGCATAAAATGTTTCTATCCATTGTATGGAATGCATTAGAAATATATAACAAAA
>PVJN01011121.1:5739-55134 GCA_004026805.1 Lasiurus borealis | reverse complement strand
GGGGGGGGGGGGGGGGGGGGGGGGGGGGGGGGGGGGGGGGGGGTATTTAGGGCAATCAGGCAGGTGAGCTGTTAGGAGCCAGTGGTCCCAGATTATGAGAGGGATGTCTGACTGCCGGATTAGGCCCGATTCCCATGATCAGGCCTAAACTGGCAATCGGATTGGGCCTAAACCAGCAGTCGGATGTCCTCCAAGCCCAGACTGGAGAGGGTACGGGCTGAGCTGAGGAGAACCCCCCATACACGAATTTCGTGCACCGGGCTTCTAGCATTTAATAATAGTACTTTACTGAGTAACAGCAAAGGCTTTCACAAAATTTGTTAAAGAATTATGGAAAAACGTAGTTCAAGTAAAAACAAAGAATCATTTAAAATACAATCAAATTTAATGTTATTAATTCTTATAAATGGATCATCATTCGGATGCCTAAACAACTTAAAAAAACATACTCGCTCCCCTGACTTCCAAAAGGAGAAACATTATCTCAAAAGCAACCTTAAGTCATATTTTGTTTTCTTGTTTAAGGAAATTTCTAAAGGTAACTGAAGTTGGAGAACATTATTTTTATTTTAAAAATTCAAGACAATACCCTGTTGGAGACAGACCTGATGAAATCAACAACGCTACTCTACAATTCTTTAAGGTTTCTAGGCATAAGCTCTTCAAAAATCTGAGTAACCCGCTGACTTAGCATTTTCCCAAATGACAGGAGAAGCTGTATCCTAAGATGTGCCAGAGTTTCCAACCCTTTCTCTGCTCCTGCACCCTATGGCATAGGACATTCTCCCAGGTTATAACTGCGTTTCACTGAAAGAGTAATTCTTAACGGAAAATAACCTTAACAGAAAAGAAAAAAGAACAAAAGGGAGTAGGGAGAGGAAGAAAGGTAGATTGTTCATTAAAAAAACTAAGTGAGTCGAGACCGGTTTGGCTCAGTGGATAGACGGTCGGCCTGCGGACTGAAAGGTCCCAGGTTCGATTCTGGTCGGGGGCATGTACCTTGGTTGCGGGCACATCTCCAGTGTGGGGCGTGCAGGAGGCGGCTGATCGATGTCTCTCTCTCATCGATGTTTCTGACTTTCTACCTCTATCCCTCTCCCTTCCTCTCTGTAAAAAAATCAATAAAATATATTTAAAAAAACAATAAAACTAAGTGATTTTGGAAGCAGACAATTTCGGAAGCCTTGGCCTCATGTACTTATTCCTACCCTACAGGGTTACACAACTTCCAGGCAGCTAGCACGTTTGTTAACAGAGAAATATTCTTTGTGCCTAATTACCAACAACAGATATATAACAACAGATATATAACTGAGAGATTTCTATGCTGATGAAAAGTAAACAAAAATTTCCCCTTCTTTCTCACTTTAATATGTGAGCTAAAAGGGAACTCTGAGATTACATATTACAATCACATTATAAAATGAAACAAATAGGCGTTCAAAGAGTTTGATGCTCTGGCCCAAGGTCATAAATCTCAGTGACAGAGTGGAGACCAGCAGGAAGTGTTCTAGAACTCTACGATGCCCACCCAGGCATCAACCACGGTCTGTGATCATCTTTATGGGCACACGTATACATGTACAGCATGTATATTTTTAATACACTTGAGATATAAGATCTCTAGGAGTTATTCCATAGCTCATTTTAAAACCCAGGAAACAGAACAATTTCAAAATCTTTAGAGCAAAGCAGCAGCAAAACAACAAAAATCTGTTTCCTCACATACACCCGATGCAGTTTCCCTCAATTAATTCTTCTTAGCCTGCAAGCTTGCCCAAATCAAATGCATTATCCACTTCTTCAAACATCCTCATGTACACTCCCTGCTGTGTATGACTCCATAAATCTAGCACCTAAGCCTGAAGAGTCATCTCTGACCCCCCCCTCTCTCTTCCATCTAGGGGAACCATGCGTCCCTGTTTACCTGGACAGTACAGCTTTATGTCTGTTATCCCAGCAAAACGATTAATAGCATTCCCATTCATTTCTAAAATAGTCCCAATTTAAATGACAAATTATAGGGTCACCCTTTCTGTAATCCCTACTTAGTAACCAAATGCTGAATATTTCTCTAATTGGCTTCCTCTCTTTTTATTGACTTTCTAATTTATCACCTGAAATGACCAGTTTCCTTTCATCCGATTCCCCATCTCCATGTGCTTTTGCATATGATGCCCCTCTGCTAACTCCCCTCTCTCTGTCCGTGTGGTGAATACCAATCTGGGAACTCAGATCTAAAGGCATCTCCGCTATGAAGCTTCCAGATTCTTCGTCATTCTCTGTGCCTCTTAAATAATAACAATCGCAATATTGATAACAGGTAGTATTTACTGAGTGCTCATTATGCCCTTAGCTTAAGCAATTTTAAGTATTAGATCTCATTGAATCCTATAATAACTGTATATGACAGCTTTTATTTTCTTCATTTTTTAAAATGTGGAAACTAAGACTCTGGAATATTAAGTAACTTGGCTAAAGTTGCACAATTCAGTAGTAGGACTGGGACCTGAAACGAAGTATGTCTGATTCTAAGCCAAAGCTTTTAACCTCGCCCCTGTGCTATCCGACCTACACTACCATTGCTGTTTCTGTAATCCAGCATGTGTGAGTCTGTGCTGCAACTGACCCATCTGTCGACTTGGTGCTTTAATCATTCTCTGTATACTTCAAAGGAGGACCTGTTATATTCTAGTTAGTGTCTTCTGTCTTCTTTAAACACACTGGGACAGCCTCAATGCAGGGGAAGGCTTCGTTATGCACAGTATGTGTATTATGGCTCAAAGCAGGTTACCGTAAGGCCAGAAGCAATATAGTATGTATTTACTATTCAAATTCTGATGCAGAAGGTTGTCTCTTCTGCCGTTTTACTAAGTATAATTAGGCCAAAATTGGTAAAGTAGCCGTTATTAAGTTAAACATAGTTGGTTTTGGGTTTAAACCCTTTGGCTTACACAGTGCCATTTGTTAGTAGAATTGGTAGCCAACATTTAAAACTTGTAGATTTTTTGCATAAATAGAGAAGTCTAGCATCTCATGAAAGACTGAGTCAACATTTTCACAAATATAATAATCAGGCACTAATGACCGCCTCTCTCAGTAACCAATCCCTGGTTACTGAGAGAGGCGGTCATTAGTGCCTGATTATTATATTTGTGAAAATAAATAAGAGTGCTTGATGAATTTTTGGAATTATTTCTAGTGTGTATGCGTCTGTTAAAAAGCTATTTCTTGGGAACAACAAGAGATTGGTAGCTGGATTATAATGCAAGTTAACTAATAAAATAAATGGATGCTTCATGACAACATCACACCTCAAAAACTACTACCAACATTATAATTATCGACTGATGGACTTTATCAAATAAAATATACATTTGCTGTGCTTTATGATTACACAAACACATATATATTCTTGTATTCAGGCTTGTGGTCACTGGAGAAAGATAAAGAGCAAAAGGATTTCTGTGGCTAAGGGCAGAGGGATAACAGAAAAACACACCACAAAGCAAGATATACTAACACGTGTTCAAATTGAAAATTTAAATAGAAATCAACAAAAGGTTGTCAACTATAAGGCTTGACAGTAATAATATTTTAATAAATGTAGAAAAATACAGATCAAAATTTAACTGCCCTGAATAACCAATGCTAAATTTTTGCTATAGTATGCTCCTACCTAACAGAGCACATTAAGTAGATAATTTAAATGTGTAAATGCTACTTGTCCCATGTTTACTTCCAGGGACAACTTAAATATAAAGCTGCCTTGATCATTCCAGACTTGAAATATCCCTGGGGAAATAATGGGAAATGGTTATAAAAGTCCTATTAACAAACATTAATATGACCTGATAATTCACATATCTAGATGGTTATATATTACACTTACTTAGATGATGGAAAATTAAGAGAAATGTCAGCCAGAGACTACCATCATTTACAAGCAAAACATATCATCACATGAAGGCCCAAGTGTTAGACTTACTAAAAAGTCACAGATTTTCAAGGATCTTTAAACATGGACAGGTATTTGTCCTCCCCCACCCCCCGTGAAGATGGCATTTTATTTATTCTTTTCTATGGAAATTACTGGGGTGACACTGGATAATAAAATTATATAGGTTTCAGATATACAATTCTATCAATACAGCCTCTGTATATTGTATTGGTGTTCACCACCCCAAATCAAGTCTTCTTCCATCACTATATATATTCCTCCCCCTTCCCCCTTAAACACCAACTTTTCCTTTGGTAATCATCATATTTTTGTCTGGGTCCATGAGGTGGTTTTTGTTTTGCTTAATTCCATGTATTCATGAATTTAACTATTAAGAACGTTTTAAAGAACTTTTAAAACCCATGCTACTCAAGTTAATAGTCAATCATTCTTAATAATTTGATTATCCATATCACTTGTTAGTAAACGGGGCTCTGAGGAATACCTCGCCTCACTATCCAACCACAAGCTGGGGAAGCAAGCAGCCGCTTACTCCTAATAACTGTAGTTTATGTTTTTATGCTGGGCTTTCACTTTAGATATTCTGAACATCTGAAAATCATGCATGTCCTCTGAATGGTTTTAACGAAATTTATTAGTAACCCAGTAAGAAAACAAAATCCTGTCAAAGTTGGGAGATTCCATTCTCTATTGAAGTCTATAAACTCCAGCTCTTCCCAAGATGTCTTGATTTCTAACAGCAAGACAGTGAACTCTTAAGATCACCATAGCCACTTCTGCAACAGGAACAAAAAGGTGAACTAACATAATTTACTAATAACCTCTGCAAATAATTTAAAAAGACATCCTCCAATCAAAAACCCCATTTTCATAGTACTAAAAGATAAGAGATATGCCTGTAATAGATCTAACTATGCTCTGAGTAACACAGCTAATCATCTCAAACAATACTGTTCAGTACAAATGTTTAAGTTCTCAACCTAACAGTTTGCATTAATGTAATGTGCATCACTAAATTCTTAAGGCTCCATATTTAAACAAAATACTCATTTAATGACGAAGTTTCAATGCAGCTCCTTTTTAGTATCAATAGGAAAAGTGGCAGCAGCTATGCTCTGAATGTGAAGACAATACACAAAAATATGATCAATAAAAATTTGTAGTTACTATATAACAATTTGTAAAGAGAAACAATATGTCTGTTTAAGTATCATTTAGATATTCGAGGCTATGAGACAACTGGTGGAAATGGAAAGTACAGAAAGCAGCTAAAGGGAAAAAACCAGTTGAGGTCAGTGAACAAATACATACCATCATCCATCATGGCTCACTCCGACTTACCTGGGGAGGAGTGGGTGTGGATGTGGGTCTCCCGATGGGTGGAGTGGGGTTTCTGCTACCTCCTCCAGACATAATCTCCTCGGTTATGTCTTTCCCTCCCTGGTTTGGATCCCTAATTCTTATCTATAAGATTACAATAAGACATCATATTGACAGTTGGGGTGTCTCTGTAGTAGATTTACAGGCATATGATGTATTAAAGGTGCAAATCTGAAAGACTGGTCAAATATCAAAGTTGATAATCACCACATTTGATTTTATTTCAATCACAGAACTATATGGGGTCATTCAGAGAAATTTAGGCCATTAGCTCTGACATGAACTAATTACATAACAAACTAAATGAGATTTAGCTGGCTGAATTTCTAGGCCAAATAAGCAAAGTATTAACATTTATCTTGTAAGCAGTGCCAAATGAATGATGTTTAAAAAGATAAAATCCATAAAATAGTTTTAAATTATGGAACTTACTCTGTACAACAAAGTTTTAAAGGTTTTAAATGGTTCTCTAACAAAATGATAAATGTACCTATCCAAGTACTCAGAAATAGGAATTTGTTATAGACAACCTTATATATGTACTAGAGGCCCAGCGCATGGATTCGTGCACCGGTGGGGTCCCTCAGCCTGGCCTGCACCCTCTCGCAATCCCAGACCAATCCAGGCCCCCTCAGAGGATGTAAGAGTGCACGAAGTGGCAGGTGATTGGGAAGGAGTCCGCGCTCGGCTCCCGCTCATGACCCTGCTGCACCTGCTCGGTAGCACTGCTGCAGCCACACCTGCCAGCTGTGAGTCTGGTGTCTGGTGCTCACCGGTCAGCTGAGTGGTACTCTCGCTGTGGGAGCACACTGACCACCAGGGGGAAGCTCCTGCATTGAGCATCTGCCCCCTGGTGGTCAGTGAGCATCATAGCGACCAGTCATTCAGTCGCTTAGGCTTTTATATATAGATGTAAGGATTCTTACTGCAATGTTTTTTTTTATAGAGAGGAAGGGAGAAGGATAGAGAACTAGAAACATCAATCAGCTGCCTCCTGCACAACCTCCACTGGGAATGTGCCCACAATCAAGGCATATGCCCTGACAGGAATCCCGAACCTAGGACCCTTCAGTCCGCAGGCCGACGCTCCATCCACTGAGCCAAACCGGTCAGGGCTGCAATGTTATTTTTTGCTGCAGAAATAGAAATATCTTACAGGCTGATGAACACAGTAGTTAAGAAATTAGGCCATTTCCTTTCAGTTAAATACCAAATACCCAGTTGAAAGAATGAGACTGATCTATATGTACTGATATAGAATGAACATCAAGATGTATTCGTTAAGTGAAGAGGCAAAATGCAGAACAATGTGTATGCCCCTATTGTATGGCCCTATGATTTTAATATTTTTTAAAGACTACTTATGCTTATAGAGATGTCAGTGGACACTGGTTCTACAGCAGAGTTGGCGTACCTGGGTCTAGGTCTTCCATCGTGGGCATTGCTAAGATATGCAGATTTGTCATTACCTTCAGTGCTTATTGACAGTAGCCCTGGCTTATTGAAAATTTCAAAAAATCCACTAATAAAACCATCTGGATCTCAATGCTTTTTTGGAAGTAGTTTCTTCAGTAAGATTATGAATATCAGCCATATCTTTCAGGTTTGAAAGCTTGCTTCAAATACAGTTTTAAATACTGCTTCTAATTAATCTGTTCTACTTTCTTCTTCAGTAACAAGTACTATTCCTGTCCTCCATTTGCATTGTCTCCTTTATTAATTTTCCTGCATTTTGAAAGGGTTCTTCAAGTCCCACATCTACTATGCTGTTTCAACATTTTCAAAGCAGTTTTTCAACTTTAGTGTCATGATATATGGGCATGTCTTGTTTATTTTGCTAATTTGTTTCTGATAATAAAGAATCAAAGTTTTGAACTTCACTACTCTTTATTAAGTGAGAGTATTTTCAAGAATATTGCTATGATGCTATGTCCATCTATCTTAACCGTGTGAATGGGCCAGTCCTTCATAAACATCACCCATTTTGAGTGATCTGATGGATAAAGACTGCAAGTCATTCTTCTATAAAATATTCTGCAATGTGAATTTTTTTAAGCATACATTCTCTTTTTTTTTAATTTAAAATTTTTATTATTGACACTACTGCAGATGTTCTCCCATTCCCTCCTCTTTGCCCCCCTCTCCTTGTTCATCCCACACTATTTGTCTGTGTCCACAGGCTATGCATATGCTCTTTAATCCCTTCACCTTCCTTTATGCAATGTACATTTTATGACTGCACTCTAATTCTCTTGGGCTTGTCTTACTAGGCAGAGGCAAAGCTCCTATAACTTACTAAAAACAATTAGAATACATTTTCTAAATTCTGCTTTCTGGTTCTTAAAATAAATATCTTCCACAGGAAAGATTTTTCTTGTTGACCTTAATATTTTGCTCATTTTCTCTTGTGCTATTTTTTCCGATCAGTTCATACTTGAATGTGGGGATGATTAGGACAACAGTTAAAGGACAATCAGGATGTGAGAACTGACCTCAAATTCCTCCCATTTAGTGAGACCTTAGCAGACTAAACCCCCCTAATTCTGAAGCTAGAGGGCATGTGGTCCCTTCACATACCACCTAGCTTGGTACCTGTTGGAAACTGATAATAAACAAATGCTACTTGCAACTTCTAGTTAAATGCTTTCTAGCGGTGAAGATATAAAAGAAGAAAAAATGACAGTCATTTGTAAACTAAGATGACTAGTGATTACAACTGTGAGTAAGCTTATTTAACAAGTGAGTGGACATTCGATTTAAAATAAGAAAAATTAAGGTCTCTTACTGTTTTCTTCTCTCTCTTGGCTGGCGGGGGCTGCTGCTGGGTCGCCACTATGATGGGTGCGGACTGATACACTGGCTGGCTTGGGTAAAACGGTGTTCCTAAAGAATCAGAGCAGAATAAAGAAGCATTCACTTATTTCGTCAATCGCTGTAAGACCATTAATGGCACCGGGTCACGTTACCAACAGTTTAATAAAGTAACAAAAACAAGCATTCTGCTTATTCATCTCTTCCCACTAGCTAATGAGGTGATCAAGGAACGATTTCCAAATACGCATAAACATCTCTTCTTTGTCATCTATATGAAACCAAATGAATAATCAATCCCTGCTGACTGCCACTAGTTACCTTTCCAAAACACTTACCGTGCTACAGCACGGCTTTAAAACTCTATTCTGGAGGCCCATTATCCCCAACAGTGACTCTCAGCAAGCTTTGTAAGAGTGTGTTTTATTTGTGGGTTTGATCAGCAACAATACAATATATCTCACCATCTTGGGGGTTTGGAGTTTTCTAATTCTTCCCCCTACTTATGGAGAACCACTGCCACAGAACGCCAACATTAAGGCTTGACAAATGTCCCACTTTTTATAAAAAATATATTTTATTGATGTTTTACAGAGAGGAAGGGAGAGGGATAGAAAGTCAGAAACATCGATGAGAGAGAGACATTGATCAGCCGCCTCCTGCACGCCCCCTACTGGAGATGTGCCCCCAACCGGAATCGAACCTGGGACCTTTCAGTCCGCAGGCCGATGCTCTATCCACTGAGCCAAACCGGTCTTGGCAAATGTCCTACTTTTTTAACTTTCAAAATTTTGACTGTTATTCTAATTACTATTAAACCAGAGTACTTAGAGTAAAGGTAGTGATAAGGGGTCAGATGGACCCTACAGATTTGCTATTGTATTATATGTGAAAGTGACTGAGAAAGGAGTATCAAAGAAAACTCTAAAGGTTTTGTCTTAGCAAATGGAAGATTGAAAGTGCTATATACTGTATGATTTATTAACTTACTAAGATGAGGAAAACTGGAGGAAGAGAAGAGGGAAGAAAAATCAAGGTTTGAGTTTGGATATGTGAAGTTTGAGGTTCCTATTAGACTCTCAAATGGAGGTAGCAAGTAGGCAGGAAGAGACACAGCCTGGAGTCAAAGAACAGGTATCATTTTGGAATCAGCATAATAGGGACAACATTTAAACCATGAGGTCACAGGCATGAAGAAATCCCAGAAAAGGAAATGAATGAAAAACAAACAAACAAACAAACAAAACAAAAAACAACGCAGCAGCTGAAATGAAGAAAATATTCGAGAATGAAGAAAGTGTTTAACTATGTCAAATGGTGCTGAGATAGCAACTAAGATTTAGCAAAGCAGAATTCACTGGTGAGCTTGGCAAAAGTTGTCTGGGTAAGGTTACTGGCATGCACCCTGATTAGGATACATTCAACACTGAATTAGATAAAAGAAAATGAAAGAGGTGAGCATAGACAGCTCTTTTTCCAAAACGTTTCGCTATGATGGGAATCAGAAAAACAAGACTATGGAGCAAAAACCCCTAAATTTAAAAAAAAAAGATGGGAACGAAACAGTATACTTGTAGGCTGATGGGACTAATCCAGCAGAGGGGGGGGGGGAAAGATGATAATGCAGAAAAACAGAGAAGTGAACTGCTAGAGTAATAATCTTAAATGGGTGCATGATGGGATCTAATGCACAAACAGAAGATTGTCCTTTGGTGGGGGCATGAATAGTTGGATCGCAGTAACAAGAAGGAATCACTGTATATAAAAAGTAATTGATACAGGTAAAATCCTTGGTACTTGAGCAAACAGTCAAATAGTATCAAATCAGCTCTATTATCACTCTCATCACGTGACATCATCACCCCTATCCCCACCACTTTGCAGTACCAGAACTCTGTACTTATCAATCAAGCTCGGAGTTCACTGTAAAATGACCAAAAACCTTAGCCATCCTTTAGTGTTCAGTAAACTATTCCCAAAGGAGAGCTCAAATAAGCAATTTTTGCTACTCTATTACATCACCAGCCCCAAAATGCAGAACACAAAATCCTAATTTGGTTTCAAATGCTGCAAGAGAAGCAATACAATCTGCTCACTTGCCATATTTTTTAAGCTAAGTGAAATAGGATACAAAAGGTGAACCATTTCTTAAAAAGTCAGATTCTGCTAATGAAACATTTTTGAGTCAAAATGACTGAGACAGAGGCTTCCACATATTATACATGTAGTAAATACCAAATGATTAAACCTGGCAGATCAGGATAATCTCAATATAGTAGGATAAAACACAAAACAAGAGTGAGAAGATGTCACGGGAAGAGAGAATGATATGGCAGAGTGGGAAAAAGGAGTGTATACTGGTTTGAAGCAAGGGAGAATGAGACCTCCTACTACTGTAAATTCTTTTTTATTTTACTTTTTCAACTTCACTGCCACCGCTAACCATTAATAGCCCTTTGTTCCCAAACCTAATTTTTTCATCTTGGGCCATCACACCCTTAGGTTGGCTGGAAATGATTTTAATCTCCATGATGTATTTTCTAATATAACAGGCATCAGAATATTTAAGAAACACTGATGAGAGCAAAATGAAAAGTAACATTGAGCAAATACTATTTCTGCATTATTTTCCCTCAACATTGCAGAAACACTGCAAGAATTATACTTTCTAAACAGAATTCTATAATCGTGGTTACTGAAATTCAGTGTGGGTCAGAATATTCTTTTATTCTTTTAAATGTATTTTTATTGATTTCAGAGAGGAAAGGAGAGGGAGAGAGAAACAGAAACATCAATGATGAAAGAGAATCATTGATTGGCTGCCTCCTGCAATTTAGACATTTGCCTTGGCCAGGAATTAAACCGTGAACTCCTGGTTCATGAGTTGACACTCAACCACTGATCCACATCGGTCAGGCTGTAAGAATATTCTTTGAAAATCACTGTTCAATATTCAAACCGAGTAGGGAAATAAAATGTTAGTGTGCTAAGTAAGTTATAAAGCAAAGGATAAAGAACTAAGAAGCCTGGGGAAAACATGATCCAATTCACAAACCCCAGCAGGAGGGCCGGAGGGATCCCACTCCCAAACCCACTTTTAACCAGAACCCAAGGTTGGAGCAGGAAACGTGGCAGAGGAAAGGAAGGCATCAAGATCAGAAGAATTGGAAATGGAAAGGTAAGAGTGGAAGAGATTCCAAGAAGAGAAAATAGGAAAGGCAATGTTTATGGCTTCTAGACAGCAAGACCAGAACAGCTGCCCAAGGTAGTATAGCTGAAGAACCTATAATTAATGAAGAATTAGAAAAGAACTTTTAATTTTGAAAAAAGCATGTTAACTAGTGACAAACTTTAACATTAAAGTACCTGCCAAGGAAATTAGGAAGGAAATAAACAAATGGGACCACATCAAAATTAAACGCTTCTGCACAGCAAAAGAAACCATCAACACATCAACAAGAAAGCCCACTACAGGGGAGAACTTATTTGCCAATGTTATCTCTGTTAAGGGTTTAATCTTCAAAATTTATAGGGAACTCATACAACTTAACAAAAGGAAGACAATCCAATCAAAATATGGGCAAAGGACCTAAATAGCACTTTTCAAAAGAGGACATACAGAAGGCTGAGAGACACATGAAAATATGCTTAAAGTCACTTATCATTCCAGAGATGCAAATCAAAAAAGACAATGAGGTACCATCTCACATGTGTCAGAATGGTTCTCATCAACAAATCAACAAATGACAAGTGCTGGAGAGGATGTGGAGAAAAAGGAACCCTCGTGCACTGCTGGTGGGAGTGCAGACTGCTGCAGCCACTATAGAAAACAGTATGGACTTCCCTTAAAAAGTTAAAAATGGAGCTCCCATTGGGCCCAGTAATCCCACTTCTAGGATTACATCCCAAGAAATCGGAAACAACCAGAAAGAACATATGCACCCCGATGGTCATAGCAGCACAATTCACCATAGCTAAGATTTGGAAACAGCCTAAGTGCCCGTCAGCAGATGAGTGGATTAGAAAACTGTGATACATCTACACCATGAAATACTACACTGCTGTAAAAAAAGAAGGAACTTTTACCACTTGCAACAGCATGGATGGACCTAGAGAAATTATTTTAAGTGAAATAAGCCAGTCAGAGAAAGATAAATACCACATGATCTCACTCATTTGTGGAATATGATGAGCAACATAGACTGATGAACAAAACTGGATCCAGAGACAGAGAGGCACTGAATGAACTGTCAAACCTCAGAGGGAAGGCAGGAGAGGGGGTGGAAGAAGGAATGTAATAGAGCAGCAGCCAAAGGACTTGCATGCATGCATATTAGCATAACCAATGGACACAGACACTGGGGTGCTAGGGGCTTGTCCTGGGGGTGGGAGTGGCTGGGGAGGGGCCTATGGGGAAAAAAGTAATACTTTAACCAACAAAAAAAGAAATTAAAAAAATACATATGTGCCAAAATATTGTAACCTCAAGGCATGGGATCTTTGCAACAGAATTACCAACTCCTGCAGAAGGTGTCATTAAAACTAAAAACATTTCTATAGAAATCTTTCAGTGTAAGCCATTCTCTAAGAAGTAGCTTTCGGGTCAAAACTGTGTGTAACATTTTATCTACAGATAACTTCAGACCACTAGATCCCATCGCCCTCACTGTACCGTCACACAGCAAATGGATTAAATACAGCCCATCAGCAGAAATCGTTCAACGTTCGTCCTTACCGTAAGCATTGGGAAAGTCCCCAGGTCCCGGGCCGGGATAAAAAGGACCTGGCCCCGGTGGCTGCACTGGATATTGTTGGGGGGGTCCAACATAAGGAGGGCCACTATGCCGGTACTAGAAGAGAGCAATCAGACATTTATAAATAGTGGGAAGGTGGCTTACTACAGGAAAAGTTTCGCGTGTGTGTGGGTATGAGATCATTTAAATGAGGTGAAGCCATTGATTACACACATTCAAAAGGCTTGCTTGCCATCAAGATGCGATGATAATGAAGGGAAAGATGTGCCTTAAGTAAAGCCATACGGCATATTGGTTCACAGGCAGACATGAGTTACTTCCTTATAAAATTAATTCGGGCTGGTAGCTTTCACTGACATTGAATAAAATCACAGAACAGCTTAATTACGGATCCTAGTTTTGAGCAGCTGGTTGTTGGAAAGGGATGGGAGAAAAGCTAGGAGGTAAAAATTTCTGTATCATCTAAGAAAGTTTTAAGGAGACATAAAAATATCCTCTTGTAATATTATGGAAAATGCCAAAATGGCTGGACTTCTAACCCACAAAAACGTTTACCCATCACTAAACACTAATGCCATCATCCACGTTTTCTGTGGTCTCTGACGAGAACCTCAGTTAATCCCCACTCTCCTGGGGACCACCCAGACCTGAGAGATACTTTACCTGCGGGATACAGTACTGAGGACCCTGGGGCACGGGGTACGGCATGGGCAGATGGTTAACCATCATGATGTGCTGATTGGCCTGATAGACTGCAGTGGGTGTCTGTGCACCAGGACGGATAGAAGGACTGCTGTTCGGGATGGTAGCTCTAGGAGGCTGTATTTGAGGCCTCTGGAAAAACTGAGGAGGGGAAGAGAAGAGATTTTTTTTTTTACAAAGGGATAGAAGTATATTTTACTATCTTAAACTTTCTTCTTGTTCCCACTAATAAAAATCTTAACAACTTGAATTAGAAATATAATATACATAAAATGAGACTTAAACTGCCTATGGCTGGGTTCACAAAAAATATTCTATACTAGTCACACTAGGTTAAGTTTTCATCATGTTATCACACACTTGAAAACAGGAAGGCAGTCTCATTGTTAAAATGAAGTCTCAGCTAATTTAAACCGAAAATTCCATACATAATTAATAATTTTAAAATGTGTGATAAAATATAATAAAAGAAGTAGCTGGTGTCTCTCTAAAATTTGTTTTTTATAAAAGTATCGATCCTTTCATAAAGAGTAGTTGGCTTATTTAAAAATTAAACGTAGTTTCAAAGAACAAGAATCTCTCTGGACATAAACATTTTTGTCTCAGTATATCAAGGTTAAGTTAAATTAAAACTATCCGTAGGTTGTCGCATGCTGATTGTCTCATGATGGGAAAAGCCTTCCTTTTCAAAAAACGTGGCAACCCCATACTAAAATGAACCCAATTCTTATTTCTCAAACACTTTGCAATAAAAATGAGGGATCTAGAGAGGCTTAAGAATGGCCTGGAAGGAGCAAAGCTCAAACCTCTCAAATGGCAACCGGTGTTTGTGGTTATTTACCGCACACTGAAGAGCCTTGAAACAATATACCAACATTAAATTCCCACTGTGAATTCAGCAGCAATCAATCAATCTCATTGTAATAATAATAATAATAATAATAATAATAATAATAATGGGACAGAGTATTAAAGAGGCCATGCAGAACCAGTAGTTTGTTACCTGGATAGGTCTGAATCCTCCCTTCAATTATGAAGCAAGAAAGCAGCAGGAAACAGAAAGAAAGCCAATGGAAAAGCTTACAGATCAGTAGGAAGGGGGAGGACATAGCATGCAGCTCAACAAAAGTATCTACTTAATATTAACAAGAGAAGGAAGATTAGAAAATCAGAATGACAACTCTCCACTTGAGAATTTAAGAACACATGGAATTGAAGAATCAAATCACAGTTAATTTGAAATTAATTGAAAATAAATAAATCCAGTGGCAAAAAATATTCTAACAGTAGCCACGGTTAAAACAGCCTGAAAGGAGATGTCTGCTTAATGGCACAAGTACAATAGGGACTACTGATTCCTACTCTTGGCTCACGGATGGACATTATGTGATTCGTTTCTTAGCTCCTCTCGGATGCTCTCTCCAGTTTCAATGGAGAGAAGAGCTAACAATAAAAGTGCCATTTGTCATTTTAAAGTTTGCAACATATATCAGACTTTTCGCCTAACCGGGCATATAAGATGCCACTTATAGTTTTAAATGGGGAAATAGAATAACAGTAAATATGTGCTCTAGCTCCAAAATCTGAGTTGCTATTGGTCCAAACAGAAGCAAAAAGGCTTTGACCTTTGGGCCCACTCAGGTGTCACCCAATGCTGTTCTTAACCACTCAGCTCCCCACAGGCAGGTGGTAGAAATGGTAACTTTACATCTTGTGCTGAACTGGGGGAACTGGGATCCAGTGCCTGAGGCTCATCCCCATTCCGCCTTCATTCCCCAGGGCAAAACAACAACTAAACAAAAACAAACAAACAAAAAACCCACCCAACGACACCAAAAGGATAGGTCACTGAACAAATAGACAGTAAGGGACAGCAGGAGAATGAGTGAATGAGGAAGGCCACAGAGGCGTTGACGGAGATGGAAAGAAAATGCAAGAGGCAAAGTTGCTAACACAGAGACCTGGGCTGGGCCATAGGAGGGCAACAGTCTTCTAGTTCCTGCCACCGAGAAGAGTTTTGGTAATAGACACAAATTTCTGTTGGATGCAACCAAGGACACCGAACTAGTAAACTTTCCCCACTAAGCCTCACTTCTCTTAATTACACAGAAGACAGAGTTTGTAACTCGTCCATGTATGTGAGTTGCAAGAACATTTCAGGAATAAACAATCATTTTTAGAACTTAATTTATCGTGAGCCAAAAACTGTTAAAGGCTTCGAGGTGAGCGCAGTAACTCATCTGCTCAACTTACTGGGCATTATCAATGTCAGACACCGCAGATCAAAAGAGTAATCCTGTTAGATCCTTTTCCATCAGCTCTAGAGGGCAGCCAAGACAGCGAGAGTATCAAAAGGGTACAGGTGATAATCCACTGTGGCTATATTATAATCAAATTTTTTCAAAGCTTACTGCTTGAAAAAACATGGGCTTACGGTGGAAGAGAGAGGGGAAATGGACCCATTTACTTGTGCAGAGCAAGGAAAAGATATGGGCCAAGGCTTCCCACAGTTTTAATGTGAGTACTTTTCTTACCACTGTTTTCCAATGCTCTGCTGGGATTTTTAACCAGCCTGTCTACAAAAACTGAGCTTATATCTTACTCAAGGGGGTTTCTGAACAGTATAAGACTTTTCTTCAGTATCTTTTAAAAGAGAAACAAGTGTTTTAATGAGACTCCTCATGTTAACACACAACTGAGCCACTAAAACATAAGATTTTTGGTTATATGGACATATAGTATTTTCTTATAAACTAACATCTCAGCTTTGAAGCTAAATAGAAAAACATATTCATGTAAGCACATTAAATAACAACAGTTAAGATTTGTATAGCAGTAACTAGCTATTAGGTACCATTGTAAACACTTTACATAAACTGTAAACGTATTAACTTAAGCAGGTACTGCTAATACCCCCATTAAATATTAAGGGGAAGGAAGACTAAATAACTGGCTGAAGGTCTCCCATCTGTAACTTAAATATAGGCAGGTCCTAGGTCTGCACTTTTAACTTGTACACTCTACCTCTCGTGAAACAAAACCCTCCTCGTGTTTTCAAACAGCTCTGCTCAGTCAGAAGAAATCTTTGCAAAGGCTAATGGGCTGTGGAAAGACTTATCCAACTGCACTAATGGCGGAACCTCCCGCAACCACAATTGAGTCCTGGTAAGAAAAATGCTGCACCATTACTTCAAAAATTTGTTTATCGTTCAAGAAAACAAATTTCTTCTGCCTAAAGGACTCCAATTCTCTTTCACACTTAAACGGAAACGTATTCATATGCTTTTATATCCTTGACACATTTAACACAGACAATTTTTACAAGGAAATGCTATCTAGAGCTTTCCCCCCACCACCTTTTTTAATAAGTCCCCCCTCAATCCCCACCCCTGAACCCCTCTAATAGCTACAGGACTAGGAAAGCGGTGATGGCTGAGTGCGAAGAACTAAAAGAGATGGGTCCTTCTTTTCTGTACTCCCTCCTAACCATTCAGTTCTAAAGGAAGAATTAGATTTCACAGCAGCACGGGAAGTCAGGATGCCCGGGGTGGGCACAGCAGCAAACTGCAGTTCCTGAAAAGAATGTGTGAATGAATAGGAACGGGCTTTCCCAAAATGTGTGCGATGCTTCTGAGTCCCTTCTCCTCAACATGCACTGAGTGGTGGAGTCATTAAAAGAGTCCCTCTTCTGGATGGAAGGGCAGCACAGGCCATTGGGCTAATCATACACCTAAACTTGGAGTCTCTTATATAAGACGACGTGCCCTTGGGGTTACGAAACAACCGCTCCATTTCACTGTTAAATAGAGTTCTGACACTTCAACGGTCTTTCTTTCTATCAGCTCCATGTTTTCTATATCTGCCTTCTAGTGCAATGCCTGTACCTAGAATCATATTGATGTCTAATCCTTCTCAGTAAGCGTCAAGCCTCTCAGTTATCTGAGGACTGCCATCACCGCCAACTTTCACACCGCTGTCCATTTTTCGTTCCAGGCACATCACCTCTCTTTCCCTTTTAACCCTCCAACCAAGATTTTGAATTCCTTGGCCAGGCTGCTCTTTTCTCTCCATCTGCTTCCTGGCTCAAAGGGTTACTAAATAGAGAACTAAACACACATATCCAGACGGAGTCTGCAAGGGAAGTGCCTAACCTTCATTTAATAAATATCCGTTGCCGAAGGAAAGAGCAATGTATCTCTCTTATTCTGGTCGACTATGTTTCCATTAATAAGACTAAGAATGAGAGAAATTCTTTTGTCAACCACATTTTACTAACTATTGGCACTGAATGACAATAACTTAAAACCCATAAATTTTCACACATAACCTGGCAATGTCATGATTTTCACTTCTGTGTATACTCTTATAGTAGTGTTTTGAAGCTCATAAGGAGTCCTGTAAATTTTGTTTCTTTGAAAATGTATCTGGTTAGAAGATTGTTGTGAGACTAAAATTATATACGTAGTGTAAATTTAGAATGGTACCTAGTAGCTAGTAAGTGCAAAATGAAATTGATAATTTCAACCCATTTCAGATTGTACAATTTTTTAAATTCAAAATATAGCACACAATGTCAAAATTACATGACCTTAAGCAAATGTGATAGGCATGTTATTAATGAAAGCACTGTGATAAAAATGCTTAAAAGGACTAGATAGAGAAAAACCATGTAAAACCTAAGTATCATCTCCAAATTTTGATTTTAATTTGTTTTAATTATTTTATCTTTCAACTAGAGGCCTGGTGTACAAAATTCATGCACAGGAGAGGGTGGATGGTGTCCCTCAGCATAGCCTGCACCCTCTCCAATCTGGGACCCCTCGAGGAATGTCCGACTGCCCAGTTAGGCCCAATCCAGGACTGTTGGCTCCCAACCCCTCGCCTGTCTGCCTGATCAGCCCCTAACTGCTTCTGCCTGCCAGCCTGATCACCCCCTAACCACTCCCCTGCCAGCTTGATCAATGCCTAATTGCCCCCCTCCTGGCCCGATTGCCCCTAACTGCCCTCCCCTGCTGGCCCAATTGCCCCTAATGCCCTCTCCTGCCAGCCTCGTCTCCCCTAACTGTCCTCCCCTGCAGGCCTGGTCGCCCCTAACTGTCCTCTCCTGCAGGCCTGGTCACCCCTAAATGTCCTCCCCTGCAGGCCCAATTGCCCCCATCTGCCCTTTCCTGTCAGCCCAGTCACCCCTAACAGCCCTCCCTTGCCAGCCTGCAGACCTAGTTCTCTCCCAACTGCTCTCCCTTGCAGGCCTGGTCCCCCCCAACTGCCCACCACTGTAGGCTTGGGTCGCGCCCAACTGCCCTCCCCTGCAGACCTGGTTGCTCCCAACTGCCCTCCCCTGTAGGCCATCTTGTGTCCACATGGGGGCGACCATCTTGTGTGTTGGAGTGACAGACAATTTGCATATTACCTCTTTATTAAATAGGATAATCCACTAGCACTCTGGGAGAATGGCAGAAGGTGACAGACCTCATTTGAAGTGGTACTTTGGGCAGATCCAAAACAGAGGGGGAACTTAGGTACAGTGGTACCTCGAGATACGAGTTTAATTCGTTCCGTAACCTTGAGGCGTGGGAAACTATGAGACGTTCAAGTCTCAGTAAACTGGTGGGTCGTGTGCAGCCAGCTGATCCTCGAGATTACTCCTATCTCAAATGTTGCTCATATTTCAAAGCAAAAATCGCTTGCTCAATGGCTTGTATGTCAAAAATCTCGTATGTTAGGGCACTCGTATCTCGAGGTACCACTGTACTTATGATTGCTGACTTTCAAAGAAACACTCTAGAAGCTAGAAAAGCATTATTCTTGAAAAATTATTCTAATGATATAAGAATTATACCATTAACCAAAGTTAACCAAAGTTTTCTCGTCAATAACATTGGTAATAAATACTTCTGGAAGATGCTGGTAATATCATTTCTCATGAGTTGGGTCTCTAAAACTATCAAAAGAAAAAAATCTCTCTCAAAAATTATATAATAACTAGTGACGCGGTACACTAAATTCATGCATGGTGGGGGGTTCCCTCAGCCCAGCCTGCCCCCACTCACAGACTAGGAGCCCTCAGGGGGAGCAGACCTCAGCCACAGGCTATCCACCCTCTGTGGGAGGTGACCGGCTGGTCAAGGGAAGGCGCCAGCCCCATTACCCCGCTGCTGCAGCCACTGCCAGCACTGCAGCCACCAAGGTATTTTCATCAACACACTGTAGTCCAGTGGTTCTCAGCCTTCCTAAGGCCACGACCCTTGCATACAGTTCCTCATGTGGTGGTGAGCCCCAACCATGAAATGTTGCTACTGTTATACATCGTGATGTAAATATCTGCATTTTCCCATGGTCTTAGGTGACCCCTGTGAAAGGGTCGTTCGACCCCGAAAGGGGTCGCAACCCACTTGTTGAGAACAGCTGCTCTAGTCCCTTACTGTGAGAAAAATGACAACTTTCTTTAGGCATTTTCAAGATGTGTCTTTCATAGGATATGACATTTCTTCTTCTTTTTTTTTACCCTCACCTAAGGATATGCTTCCATTGATTTTTAGAGAGTGGAGAGAAAGACAGAAAGAAACATCAATGTGAGAGGGACACTTTGATTAGCTGTCTCCTGCATGAGCCCTGACCTGGGCCCCAGCCAGGGAGGAGCCTGTAACCTAGGTACATGCCCTAGAATCGAACCCAGACCCTGCAGTTAGCAGGCCGAGGCTCTATCCACTGAGCCAAACCAGCGAGAGCGGGATATGACATTTCTTAGCCCCTCCAGCAGCGAACCTTGGTTTTTTCCTCCAGGAATGAGGTGGAAAAACCCTAGATCACCTTCTTGGATTCTTATAACCAAGTCACCAAGAACACTGCCAGTGGTGGCATACAGGAACTTAGCCAATGAGTCGTCTGAAAAGGTGTTTATGCTAGAACTGGTTTGACTCCGTGGATAGATCATGGGCCTGCAGATTGAAGGGTCCCAGGTTTGATTCCTGTTAAGGGCATGTACCTTGGTTGGAGGCATATCCCCAGTGGGGAGAGTGCAGGAGGCAGCTAACTGATGTTCTCTCTCATTGATATTTCCAACTGTCTATCCCTCTCCCCTTTTCTCTGCAAAAAAATCAATAAAAAATATATATTTTTACATGGTGTTTCCTCTGCAGCTCATGCAGCCCCTGCGTTGTATCCACTGGGTTCTGGGACCCAGGCAGCTCAGCGCCTGTGTATGCAAATTAACCACTATCTTTGTTGGGTCAGTTTGTTCCTGATTGGCTGATGGGCGTGGCTTGTGGGCATAGCGGAGGTATGATCAATTTGCATGTTTCTCTTTTATTAGATAAGATAATAATAAATTCTTTAAAATCCACCTATTCATTTTCATCAACTAGAAAAAATCCTATTCAATCACAATAGTTTTTCCATGTAGTAAAAACTGAGTGCACAATAATTTGCAAAGCGTTAAAAAAAAGATATGCTTCTGAAATCTTTAGATTTTTGCAGCCTACTTGAGGGATAACAGTAAGCTTACAATTAAGAGTAGTTTACGCTAATAGTGTTAAAGTCTAAAGTATGATTGAGAGAAAGAATAGTGCTATGATTTTCTGACAAGTTACAAAGGGACAAGCAGTCAAGTGTCCACATTAATGTCACGTTGCTAAGTATCAATCACATACTCTGCTGAGTTAAGACTTACAATGAAGACTAGTAAAGCAAATTCTTTCCGTATTGTCCTGCATGTGGTCAATATCACGTAATTTAGGCTTCACCGAGAATCAGGAGATAGAAGCCCTAGAAGCTGAGTTGCACAACATAGTAGCCACAGCCATATTCGGTTACTTAAAATTAATACTTAATTTAAAAATCGGTTCTTCAGCTACACTGCAGATTTCAAGTGCACAATAGCCAAACGTGGCTAGTAGCTGCCACAGTGAACAGCGCAAATACAGAACACTTTTATCACCACAGAAGGTTCTGTGAGACGGTGCTGCCCTCGAGGATTACCTCTAATGGAGGAAAGAAACCCCAGGGATTTTGTCAGGAAGAAAGTGTTCTGTCGGATCACAGACAGAGGCTAGGAAATGAACATCCGTGTAGAACACTTCATTTTGTAGGTAAAAATAGCCTGGGAAAAGGCAGACTAGCTCATCGCTTAAAGGAAATGACACTCACAAAGGGCTTATTACGTGCCAGGCACTGTGAGAGGCAGGTACTTTAATACAACACCCACAGGAAATAGATACTGGTATTATAACACCTCAATATTATCACTTTTGAGCCTATTTTACCCATTTCTCAGATAAGAAAGCTGAGGCCCAAGTTAGTTTGTAGTACAGCTAAGACTGAATCCCAGTTATGTCAACTCCCTGTATTTCCTACTGTCTCTGCTGCATTCTGCTGCAATCCTGGTAAGTTTTAACCTTATGACTAAAACACCAGATAAAAACTGCCCGTCGCTGGCTCACATCAAGCTCTGGAAAAATCTAAAAGTTCTGGGCATAAAACTACACAGATGCTTAACCTGATTTCCTAACAATATCCATTAACTCTACGTGCCAGGTTGGCCCCAGAGGCAGGCCTTAATCTTCATTTACTTTCCAAATGGAAGAAAACTGCCTGGAGCAATAGAAATATTTCTCTACAGAGATGTAGGATTTCAACTGTCACAGCACAACTTTGAATACAGAAATCTTTAGGGGCTACAATGAAAAAGAAACACACACACACACACACACACACACACACACACACACCATAAACCAGCTATTTCTTTCTTTTAAAACAAATCTTGTTGCAAAAAGGAACCAAACTTCAACAGGAAAACATGCAGTTTCAATGCTTGCCACCAGGTAACGTATTCCTTGGGGCCAAATATGACTAAATGTTATGAAGCTGCTTATTTGTTTACACAAAATCCAACTGCTTTGAATAGGGCATGTCACTCAGCATTTATAAAGAGTCTAGAAACTAAAATCATGTATCAGCATACTGCAAATTTTTTTTTTGCTCTAGGAACACTTTTAATTACCAATTCCCTGTGTTTTTGTTTTCAACAGTGCAAAGACTACCAGACATAGTATATATAATAAACACCTGATTTCTCTTGGGAAGCCCTAACGTCAAATAAAGACAGGAATATAAGTGATTTTAAACCACAACCTCACAGATTTCAATGACCAAAGGCATGAAATCAGCAACACAAACTAGAATCTACACTATACCGAGTGACTTGTTTTTAATTCTGTGTGAACGTTCTGTTCCTTCCGTTTCTAATTACCTTAGGATTTTCAAACACCCAAGTAAAAATAGTTGACATAGTTCTAAAGTCAAGGGTGTTTTGCATATAAAATTACTTAGAATTTCTTTTACCTTTGAAGAAAACTATTATTTTCTTCAAGTTATAAATTGCAAAAAAAAAAAATTAAAGTAAAATAGAACACTTATATTAATCTAAAGAACCCATCCATGCAAAAGCCAAAGACTAATAGTACCACGGAGATGTGGCTGAAATAACCCTAAGTGGGGTATTCCTGACTTGAGGAACTCAAAAGGAGCCCTATTAGCCCACAAATAAAAATATTCTAAATAAAAGTACAAGAAACACATCCTGTAACAGTTTCTTGGTTCTATTAAACTAAAAATGTTTTCTATCCAAAATCTTACTTGTTTCCTTTCAATTCAGATAACTTCATTTTACAAATAAGAAAATAGGTTTTGCATTACTAAACAGGATGATGGCAATTATCTCCAAACAGTTTACCTAAATAACAGTTAAAACTGTTTCTTTGACTTACTATGACGCATACATAAAAAGTTTTATTTTTACTACTGGAGCTTAGAAACAGGTATAAGAAATACCATCCAGCATCAATTATTTTCTTTAAAAAAATTGTTAAAGATCACAGCATGAAAGGATATGTGATCAGAAAGGTAGCCACTAATAAATAAAGCAATAGAGGAGAAATGAGAAATCTGTATCACTAATTCTAACTATTCATGGATAATTCTAATTCTAACCTTTGACTTAATTCTTTCTGGCCAAAGCAAACAACTATAGGTGAAAAAATCATTTGTGACTTCAACTTTAAACATTAAGCCCAATAAACCAAAAATATATCAGCATATAGCTAGATGTTTGCCTTTTAAAAACATACTCTGTATACCTCTCAATTTTGTTTTTCACTGTTTTGTTTTCATTAGGCAACTTCCCACCCCCTGCTTTGTTTTATGAGCGCCTCCTCTGGGAATATCTCAGGGGTTAGGGCTCTACCTGACTTAAGATCTGAGGAGAAGGTTCTCTTAAATATAGACTTCAGCATGTGACTCTCAAACGGTAAAGAGAATCTCACCCTCCACAGAGGGTTATTTGGAAACGTGTGAAGATGTGTTTGGTTTGGTTTTTAATTGTCCCTGGCGGAATTGTTACTGGCGTTGAGAGTCCAAAGGTTGCTAACTAAACTCTAATTACAGAGCAGCTTCTCATAAGTGGTTATCCTGCAGAAAGTGCCCATATATTCCACAGTGAAAGGAACCAAACTGGCCCCGACCTACACTATGGAGACAGAACAGCAAGCCTTCCCTAACGATTTATTACCCAAGGCCACACCCTGACACGGGTTCAGCTACCTCTGTTCAGCAGGGGCACTTTAAGCTCATGGCCCACCCCCTCCTCTACTTCTCTCAGGTAACTACTGCTGCTGCCTGAGCCGATCCTAGACAATAAAGGGCTAATATGCTAATTAGACCAAACAGCAGGACGACTGGTTTGGACATTTTCCAGAGCTGGGACTGCAAGGGCCAAGCCCGTTGCACGAATTTCATGCATCGAGCCTCTAGTGTTACATATTTCCTTTTTGCTATTCAGAAAGGAAATATACCACAGTAAAAAAAGCGGCCAGCTACATGAGGTTTATATCTAAAAGCAATGCTTTGGATATCTCCTGTATCTCAAGAACCTATGTTTAAGAGCTAATGTTGGAAAGTAATTATTTTTCTTGCTAAATAATAAGTACATACACATGCACAGTGTTATTTATTAGTTGAAACATGTTATAATTTCACAAGCATCATCCTACAGCTAAATGAAAGACCAACCTGCCAATATTTTTTGAGTTATAAAATAACTCATCCTTTTCTCTCAGATTCTTTCAAGTTTTCTTCAGTTGTTGGAAATAAGGAAGACAAACTGTATCACAAGCCTTTAGGCTTAGAAGAAAGTTTAAAAAACAGCTTTTCCCAAAGCTGACTATTTATAAAATCTTAAATACAATATCCCTCTCTGAGGACCACTGCTACTGAACACAGATGATACAAATACCTAACCTTGTATGAAGGAGCTCAAAAATCTTTTCTTTTTTTTAAAATCAGTAATTTCTTTTTACTCTGCTTCTTGAGCAGATCTGCCCCAGGTTTCTCTGTCAAGAGTATCTGGCTTGACCCCTGACTAAATTTTAAGCCTTGCCTCTATAACTCTTGACTAAATTTTTAAAAACTGTAATCAACTTTTTTTACCTAAGAGATTATCTTTTTTATTAATTAGGAGTCATTTTGCCTCCTACTTTCTTAGTATTTGCTAAATACTCTGCTAATAATCTTATCTGAATTATCTTACTTACTTTTAACATCAATCCTAAGAAGGTATTAATACTGTCCCCATTTTAGAGATGAGAGAAAACTGAAGCTAAAAACAGTAAATAACTTACCCAATGCACACTTAATATGAAAGAATCCAATGAGGCCTAGTTAATGCTAAAGTCCAAGTGCTTAAAGCATTATAATAATATGGTCTTCCTTTTTTTTAATTGAGAAGAAAGGAGAGGGAGAGATAAACATGGATGTGAGAGCAAAACATCGATCAGCTGCAACCTGGGATCAAGCTTGCAACCCTGGCATTTGCCTTACTGAGGAATTGAACTGGCAACCTTTCAGCGCATGGGAAAACGCCCAACCAACTGAGCCACACCAGCCAGGGCGACAATACTATCTCCTGATATTAGAATATGCCCCGAGTTTTATTTATTTATCAAATCCAAAGAATGGCCTCCGCTGCATACAACCACCTCTGAGTTCTCCTGCAAAGTACCTTTAACACCTTAGGATGTGCTTGGCTTTCCATTCTCTAAGTTGGAAAGACTGTATTTTGAGAAATGGTGACTTACATTAGGTCTAGGTTAGACAATGAAAGACTTCCATAATATCCCTTTATTCAAGTAAATGGATTCTAAGGTCTGATAGCACAGCTAAATACAGGTAAATTGCTCTCATTTCATCAAACTATACTATGTTACATAACAACATTAATGACAGCTTACTTTGTGTCAGTAACTTAGGTATATTATCTCTAATGTAGACAGTATTTATCCTCATTTTACTTATGAGGAAACTGAAGGTTAGAACCCAGATCTATCAGATTCCAAAGCCTAGGCTCCTTCTATGATAGCAGAAAAAATGTCTCAGAACCCTCCAGAAACAGCAGTTTGGGAGAGAGGTGGGGAGAGTACCATGCAAGTCTTGTTCTTTCTCTCCAACCATACCCTGCAGTATATTAATTACTGCTAAATAAATTAGTGTTACACATTTTGAAATTTTAATTTATACGAATACTTCATTTACAAGAACCAATAGACTAAAAACATCAAATTAACTAAAGTATCTATTTTCAATATAGCCTAAGAATAAAGATATATTAATATTAATTTGTTATTAGGCTGAGGTTAGTAACCGAGGTTAAGGGCTTTTAGAAATGTTAATGCTATTTTATACACATCAATGCAAGTTACATCAGAATGTTAACAGAAAACCCTTAGAATGGTGCCTGTTCCATTTACTTAAATTTAAACTGAACCCACAAAACTTACGAGGGTTTAGTATATCTACAATTTTTCAAAGTTCTCTAAATTCAGAGCAATTATTTTTTTGCCACAAACGGAAGCAAATGGGTTTGTTAACAAAATGTTGTGAAACGAGGACAAAAAGGACCTGATCGGACCGAAGCTGCTCTGGAGGAGAGCAGTTCGGAGGTTCCGTGGAATGGCAGCATTCTGAGAGCCGGCAGCTACGAAAGCCCCCACCTTTTGTTAAGGGTGATAGTCAAGGGGCAAGGGTACAGTACCTGATGATGGGCAGGTCGAGGCCCCGCTGCAAACTGAGAAAAGGAGGGAAAACAAACACAAAAGGAAAGGCACAGAGAGTCAGAAACACGACAAAAACCAAAATGTCACACAATATGCCAAAAGAAAAAACCCACGGGAAAAAAAGAGCACACACAGTCAAAGCTTTGCTGCAGGACAGTGACAGACAGGTACTAAGATTCAACAGGTTGACACCACTGCTGCAAACAGCGTGCCATCGATCAGCGGGGGAGAAACAGCTGAGCTTTAGGCACAGGTAGGGCTGCTTCTCGGATGGGAATACTTTTTTTAAACTTAAAATTAAAAATAACTGAAACACTAAGTGGTTATATTAAGACAACTGTATGAGAAGTCAGGTGTGCTTATGCAACTGACATGAGAAATGCGCTTACATTATAAGAAATAGCCAGGAGGTGATTACACTGTCCACCAAGGAATAAAGAATGTAATAGGACTGATGTCAAATTTACTCCACTTAAATGGGATATCTCACACAAGAAATGGAAGCTTTGCTATCTTTACTTCATGGGAGTTAAAGAATAACTTTTTATTTATACATTATATTAAATAAATGTAACATTTATTTAATATAATTTATAAGTATTATATATAAGTATATGAGTAATTATATGTTTAAGTGCAATTAACTAGTCAAGTTTAAGACCAGGCATATTAAAGCACACAGCTAGTGAAGAACATCACTATTATAAGCTCAAGAAGAAAAGGGAGGAAAAAGTCAAATCTCTCACTATTTGTACACAAAGCACAACACTGTACCTATGTACCCACTGCTATCTGATACTGAGAATAAATGCAAAAGAAAACAGAACTTCTCAGCCAACTCAGAGTACTTAAAAGCAGATAATCCGTGCTTCAACTCTTACTTTTCCTAGCTTAGAATGGAAGAAAAAGCTTAGTAATCCATAAAAATTTAAATCTTAAATCTCTATGATAAAATAATTCTTCCTCAGAGCAAAACTGGGCTTCTAAAGAGATCTTTACTAAAAAGGACAGAAAAATATTCGGGTACATACTGTCATGTACTGACTAATAATATACTAACTATTGAGATGTTAACCACCCTCTTTAATGGTGAAAAGAATACTTAGAAAGCAGTTTTTAATGCAAACCATCCAGGATTTTTATTGAATACATTTAAAGAGTTAAATATATGCCTTTAGTTGTTTTATTTCCTATAGAACCTTCCTCTGTCAGCTCATCATTATAGGTGAATTGGACTAAAGATTAAGAACATTTCCTCATACCCAGGTTTAGTTATCTGCAACAGTATTTGCAAGACATTTGGAATTATTTCCCCAACTGTCATTATTCCGTATAAAAATACTCAAAAAATTCTAGGGAAGTAACTAACTGCCACAATGTAGGAGACAGCTGAAGATAGCTCTATCAAGAATTCACCACAGAAATTAAAATGTCACCTATTGTTCCGATAATGAAAAGTGCCTTAACACATTCTGAAGTTATTCAGCATAACTCGATGAGTCCTCTATGACCTATATGATCAGAGTGTGGTAGGTGATCCATTCATTATATTTACACACCATAGTTTTTTCGGATGATGATCATGGCAGCTATAGTTCTTGCAGGACATTTTTCTCTTCAAAGAAACTGAGGTCTATAATTTGTTTTCCAATGACGAGAAGAAAACAGATCAGACCTCTACTATGTGTGAACATAAAGTTAAGAATAGGCAATACCACCAACGTGGTATGAAAGTAGGGGATGGAAGTGAGATGTTTCTTAATGACATTTGGGAGGAAAACAGGAGAGAAGGACCGTGTTAAATGATTGACCTGCGTCCAGCAGTACCTGTCTTATCACTGTTCCACAGAAAGGTCCCATTTCTAAGACTCTAAAATAAAGGTTGAAACTTTACATAATTCAAATTTTCTAGTCAAGAGAGAACTTTCTATAAACAAGAGGAGCACCTTATTAAATTACACATATATATTTTTTTAAAACCACAACTTAAGTTAGTGGGAAAGTACCCTAGTCTATTTTGCACCAGTCACCATTGGCTATTGAGTTTTTCATTTGAAATGACAATCGTCTTAAACCTATGGGTAACTGTAAGCAACAGAACAAACTGTAGTCGCTGCTGGCTCATATTAAACATAGAAACTTTGGTTTCTTTTCTTTCTTTTTTTTCAAAGAGGGGTCTTTAAGATGGTGAGGACTGTAGATATTAAGAAAAGCAGCCTTCTGTGAACCTGAATCCAATGTTAATGCCACCCACCCGCCCGCCCGCCCGCTCGCTCACTCTTCTGTGCACAGTTGGTCACTGGGCATCGGAAACAGAACACTGATGTAACTTTGGCACAAAATGTCAAAGTAACCACAGTACAGGTTACTGCAAAAGCCCAACTGTCCACCTCTCCCAGTTAAGCGTTCAATAGCTTCACTGTTTAACGAGTTCCAGTATAACCAGGAAATGGAACAGATAAGTAGCTTATCCATATTGTTTTCCTTTTAAACGAGATATCCGACAATATGAATTTAACTAAGATATACTAAGAGCTGTCCAATAGGAATACAGGCACCAAGGTCACCTGCAGGAGGGAGGGGGCGGGCCTTGAAGCCGGTTGGATCGCAAAGGCAGCTGTCCGGGGAAGAAGAGAAGAGTCTAAACCGTGCAATTGCCAATGGCCCGTCAATGCAGAAATAGAATGGAGTAAGCTTTAGCTGCTCCGCAAAGCCAGGGAGGGGTCCCTCAGTGCATCAGCTTACCTCTCCTCACCAGTTGGGACAGCTGTGGGATGGATGAGACTAGACTATGGCAACTTGGGATGTCAAAAGGAGATGCAGCCCTGCCAAATGTCATACCCCAGACTGCACCCTCCCAGCAGCCAACACAAACGAAATAAAGAAAACTGGACCCAAAACAACAAGCAAGAGTAGGCCGGGGTCCGCTAGTCTTGCACTTGTTTTGGGGTGTATGTAATGGGATGTTATGGGTGTGGTTTTTAGTAATGCAGGTGGGAATGGTCACTAGCAGAGCGGATGGCAAAAACTGCATAGAGGAGAGTATCTGAAGAGTTTATGACCACAGAAAAATGGCTGACAACTACAGACAATTTCCCCCTTGATATTTGATTATAAAACGGAAAGAGGGGAAAAGAAGCCTTCAAATTTGTCTTTTTAAAATAAAATTTATATGAAAGGGATATCCCTCTTCACGTTTAAAATAAAGAAAAATCTAAACTCCAAATTATTCCTGTCTAATTTCCCAATAGAGAAGACCCGCCCAATTTTGTTATTCTTTTCCCCACTCTGCCTGGCAGAAACCGCCATGCTCGGTTACTTTCGAGAGGAAGCAATCAATGAATTTCTGTTCATCAGCCAATAGATGGATGTGGTCAAAAATAAGGAGTGCCAGAGGCACCGCTGCCTGCAAGAAGTACAGTTTGTTATATTGCTTACAATGCAGTATTTTATCCAGCCTCTTCCAGCCAAGGACCTGTAAACGGGAGTCTGTTCCAAAACCTTCCTCCTCTTCCAGTTGTCTGTGCAATGTATTGGCACTGTTCTGCTGGGCTGTCAAAAAAACTGGTTTAGAGATGCAGCTCTTCAGTCAGGTTTTGCGCCAGTTCTAACCATGTAAATTTCAATCTTTTCCCCCAACATCACCAGAGGGGGTCAGACGTAAAGAGGGCCACGGAGTTCCTTGCAATGAGAGCTTACCATCGCGTTCCATGGTTAACGATCAGAACCCGGGGCTGTCTAATTAATTTGGGGAGATCTCAGGCCCACGCCAAGTAATCAAGGGTCCACATCCCCAGAGCACTTTCAGAGCAAAACTTGCATCAGACATCTCATTGACCATTTCAGCAAATAAATGAATAATAAAAAATAAATAGAGACAAGCAAACAGGCAACTAGGACCAAAGTCCCACCTCTTTGGGATGGTTCCTCCACCCCCTGGGAAGAACCAGGATCTAAGAATGGGGATTGGAGAAGAGGGCAACAGGGAAAAGGAAAATAGGAAGAGAGTGAGAGAGAGATTACATTTTGGTCAGTCTAGGCTCCCCTAGTGCTCCGAGCAATTCTTTCATACATTCCGGCAATTCTCTCATACATGTCAGCATTAAAGGCATGCATAAACTAAATAAACAGAAGCTGATGCAATGAAATATCCCTGTACTACAAGCAAAAAAGCAGGGGTGGGGGAAAAAGAGGATCCCTGTATCTGGAGAGAAACACAGAGCGGAGGTACGAGTAGGGATGTGAGATACAGAGTGAGATGTGACCAAAGCACCTTCTGGCCAAAGCTAAGCATGCAGGGCGGGAAACGACGTTCTGAGGAATGGACAGCTGAAACTACCGTTTTCTCTTGTGAAGCAAAGGATGAGCCCTGAGTCAATCCGCAATCTTGGCAAAACTTATTGCAATCCATGTAAAGGATGAGCAAGGAGGGTGACAGCATTTACATCTGTACCACTGATTTACCATTTAAAAAATGAATACACCATTGGTGATGTCATGCACATGTCCACACTGTCAAGTGGTTTGAACTGATCTAGTAACACCAATTCGGAAGCTCTTCCAAAACAACTGGAATTGGAGCCTAATTAATGACATTTATTTTACTTTTAAGATATGATGCTTTACTCTTCTCCTGAATTTTGAATAGTACAGCTAATAAATTTAAAACAGAAATAAACTTGAATGCAACTGAAAATTTTTTTAAATCATGCCACTGAAAAATAAAAGAGAAAAAGTTCCATTCTTTCTTTTTCTTAATAAATTAAAATTACCCACATAGCAAAGAGTCTGAAAAATGTAATGCTAACCAGTATAATAGAAATAACAACAACAACAATAATAAATTTTCTTTGGGACAAATTTCCCAAAGTGAGTAAAAATGTTAGCCAAAGGGACCCACGCTACTGCGAACACAAACGTAGGTAGAGCATTATTTCTTACAACAAACTCTGCTTACTTACCGGAGAACGGGTTTGAGGTTGCGAATTCATTGTCTGAGGGGCTTGAGGGTAAACCAACGTGGTTGGACCTGCATTCTGTCCAGAGGGATAAGGGGTCTGTCAAAGAACGGCAAGAATAATATCACATTTTGAATAAATACGGCAAATTCCGTGTTAAAAATATTTACAGGACTATTTATTAGTGGTTTACAAATTTACTTTTTAAACTTTATCATAATATCCAGAAATCCAGAACCAATGCAGCTTTTAAGGATTGCCTTAAACCTCCTGATATGTAGGTGTAATTATTTGATACCATGAGTAAGTATAGAGAGCACTCAATCTCAATTTCTCTCTTTCCGAAATGGACAGCCCATCCACAAACAAAATGAAACATGGCTGAGGGAACCCGTTACTTCTGTGGTGAGCTTTCCAAAGTACCTATAGGAAGGTACACTGAGGAAGGCATCCTACAGCCAAATTAGCAGTTCACTGTTTTAACCTCTACAGTATTGTTATTCTCTTCCACTGCTTACACCGTAACTCTTTTATACAACCCCATAAAAACTACAATCATCAAGAACTTTAGACAAAAGCCCGAAATAAGTGGTAATATAATACATACTAACTACAAATTTCCTGAAAATATGAATGTAAGTTTTTCATTGTGAACCCATGTTAAATGCTACAGACTAAAATACTATGCACTAGTGATTTCAGAAAAAAAAAAAGTACTTGTAACATGTTTAAAATGAAATGCTAGCAGTAGCAATGGGCACAGAATCACAGGACTTGGATTCAAATCCTACAAACTGTCCTTTACTACTGTTGTTAGCCTGAATTTGTCTTTCCCACGAATGTAAGAAGGAATAACATACCTACCTCACAAGGCATTGCTAAGACTAAATGAAGCCAATTACTGCAAAACCACCTTTAGTTAGGACAGTTCCAATTTTACAAATGAGGAAATCCAGGATCAGAAATTTTAAGTTTCTTACCAAGGTAATTAAGTAAATAATGTCTGGAAGTATTCTAACTTTGCTTTAAAAAAATTTACCCACAGCTTTCACTATGGAAGATGTTTAATAAATTACTACTTCATTGAAATACCTAAAAAAACACACACTATCAGCACTAACATTTTGTTTTTTGTTTTTGTTTGTTTGTTTTTAAATATATTTTATTGATTTTTTACAGAGAGGAAGGGAGAGGGACAAAGAGTTAGAAACATCGATGAGAGAGAGACATCGATCAGCTGCCTCCTGCACGCCCCACACTGGAGATGTGCCCGCAACCAAGGTACATGCCCTTGACTGGAATCGAACCTGGGACCTTTCAGTCCGCAGGCCAACGCTCTATCTTCTGAGCCAAACCGGTTTCGGCAATAACTTTTGGTTTTTGTTAACAATGCAATGAGAGTTCAATTGGGATTACCAACTTAAAGCAAATGTTTGAAAAGATTCCTCATAAAATAATGAAAACAAGATTAATTAAAAATAATAATAGTTTTGCTCTGGCCAGTGTGCACAGTGGTTATAGTGCTGGCCAGAGGGTTGCAGGTTTGATCCCCAGCCCAGCTGGGGCTTGTACGGGAGGTAACTAATCAGTTTTTCACATCAATGACTGTCTTTCTGTCTCTCTCCCTTTCATCCTCTAAAACTCAATGGAAAAAATACCTCAGGTAAGGAGTAACAACAAAAAAACATTTCATAGTAGACACAGAATATTTTGCAATCTTTTAACACAGAAACCTTATAGGCATTTCTATAACTGACATTTAAGTTTCCTTTCTCATTCTAGTTCTACCAAATCTGGTCATAAACTGAAAATCATGGCAGTAAGTATTAGAATCTACCAAATAGGTAATAATTGGGTCAACTATGATCCAAAAATTATTCCAAGGTTTCTTATCAGAGCTTATTGTTAGCACTGTTTTACACACTAAGTTTATGTATCACATTAAAACTCTGGAAAATTAGAAATTTGACTACTTCATCTTGAAAAAGAGTGGTGAATAGACCTATCAACTCTGAATGAATTCAAACGGAAAAAGTATTTCATCCAACTCCATTTCAAAATTTGGATACAATTGCAAAATACAGCATTAATTTCATTCTTTATTAAAGAAAGAAATCAAATGTTTAAAAAAGTCATATTCTCAACAGTGATGCTCTTTGGTCTTTTATTTTCAACATTTAGTTGGTGCTAGATCAAAGCATAAATTTCTGCCTGTCACAATACTGAACCAGCATCAAGAGGTAGCAATTATAAAAACATGGAAAAATGTTATCTCTTTCTATACTTCAAAAAGTTAGGGGAGAACTTGCCTTTTCATAAAAGATACTGAAATAATCATATTTGACCTTATTCAAAATTTCCACTAATATTTTTAACATTGAAGCCACATAAGGCAATACCCTTACAACTAATAGAAAAAGCAGTATGTGAATTAGGATCCAGGCATAAGTTCTTTCACTTAGTAATAACACTATTCCTGAGAAACCAAGATGGCGGCACAGGGAAGAATGCACAGAAACTTAGGGGAGCTGCGAAAGGCAGAGGTCTGGAGGTGTGTGCAAAGAGGACTGATTGCTGATTGTGCCACTGGCTTTCTCTAGCAGGAGGAAAACAGAACCTCCCAACTGCACTGAAATCCAGGTCAGACTGCAATGAACCCCAGTTTCCGACGAGACCCTGGAGACCCAAACTCATACGGACCCCCGGAGTGCACGGAAACTCAGAGGAGCAGGAAAGTCAGAAGTCTGCAGGTGCGCAAGCAGGCACACAGAGAGGGATGCAGCGATTGCCAAGGGGCACTGAGACCCAGGGGCTGCCATGTAGGGCAGGGCTGATGGGAAGCCAAGGCTGTCTGCTCAGCCCTGAGACTCCACCCCATCCAAGCCCAGCACAGAGGCTGTTGCAATCTTGCAAGTCTTAAGGCTAAATCCAGAACAGAAGTTTTCCAGGGAAACACACAGCTGATCCTCACAACCAATTGGCTTGGAGGTCAATTCCTCCCAGTGACACCAACAACAATCAAGAATTAACCACAATCAGACTGTACACACAGTCCCACAGAGGGGTGCACCAAGAGAGTCCACCTCAGGTAACTAGGGAGGCGGGGCTTCTGGGCCATATAGGACACCTAGTACACAAAGCTACTCTATCAACTCAGGGAATCAGCGAAAATTTGGAGACAAAGGAACAGATCACAAAAGAAAGAAATGGAGGAAAACAAACGGCTGGATATAGAGTTCAAAACCACAGTTACAAGGTTTTTTAAGAATTTCCTAGAAAAGATGGATAAATTTAGTGAGACCCAAGAGGAGATGAAAAAGGACCAACTTGAAATTAAACATACACTGACTGAAATAAAAATTTTATACAGAGATCGAACAGCAGACCTAGAGGAATGCAAAAATGAAGTCAAAGATTTCAAATACATAGAAATAGAAAACACTCAACTGGAAAAGAAAAAAAAAAGAACCCGCCAAGACCAGTTTGGCTCAGTGGATAGAGCATTGGCTTGCGGACTGAAAGGTCCCAGGTTCGATTCTGGTCGGGGGCATGTACCTTGTTTGCGGGCACATCTCCACTGTGGGGCGTGCAGGAGGCGGCTGATCGATGTCTCTCTCTCATCGATGTTTCTGACTTTTCTATCTCTCTCCCTTCCTCTCTGTAAAAAATCAGTAAAATATATTTAAAAAAAAAAAGGTTCCAAAAGTGTGAAAATAATGTAAGGAGCCTCTGGGACAGCTTCAAGCGTACCAACATCAGAATTATGGGGATACCATAAGAAGAGAGAGAGAGAGAGCAAGATACTGAAAACCTATTTGAAGAAATAATGACTAAAAACTTCACCCACCTGGTGAAAGAAATAGACTTACAAGTCCAGGAAGCACACAGAACCCCAAACAAAAGAAATCCAAAGAGGAACACACCAAGACACATCATAATTAAAACACCAAGACAGTGGTCACCACAACATGAGGAACTGCATTAAAGGGACGTGGCATTAGGAAGGTTGGGAACCACTGCACTAAGAGCAAAAGACAAAGAGAGAATATTAAAAGCAGCAAGAGGAAAACAGTTAATTACAACATTTAGTTGGTGCTACATCAAAGCATAAATTTCAAGGGAGCACTCATAAATTGTCAGCTGATTTCTCAACAGAAACCATGCAGGCCAGACGGGAGTGGCAACAAATATTCAAAGTGATGAATAGCAAGAACCTACAACCAAGATTACTCTACCCAGCAGAGCTATCATACAGAATTGAAGGGCAGATAAAGAGCTTCACAGATAATAAAAAGCTAAAGGAGTTCATCAATTCCAAACCAGTATTATATGAAATGCTGAAAGGTACTCTTTTAGAAGAGGAAGAGGAAAAAGGTAAAAGATAAAAAATTATGAACAACAAATACGTATCTATCAACAAGTGAATCTAAAAATTGAGTGAATTAAAAATTTGATCAACAGAATAAACTGGTAAATATAATAGAATCAGGAGCACAGAAAGGGAGTGGACTGATAATTCTCAGGGAGAAAGGGGTGAGGGGTGTACAGGGAGAGACTGGACAAAAATCATACACCTATGGATGAGGTTAACGGGAGGGAGGTAAAGGTAGAGGGAAGGGTGGGAGCCAGGTGGAGAGGAGCTATGGAGGGGGAAAAAGAGAAACAAATGTAATAATCTGAATAATAAAGATTTAATTTAAAAGGAAAGAAGAGAAAAATATTGCAAAAACTTGAATGGGAACATCCTGTAAATGTGTTTCATCTCATCAAATACATAGAGAACTATGGATAGATCAAGGGAATATCATTTCAGTACTCGTTAAACATTTTATTTGTACTTCCCTTTTTGGATACCTTCTAAGTTACCACATTTACTTCTCCGAGGATATATGTATGAATATTTTATATTTACACTGCAATCCAGTTCACTGTCCACCTTTAAAAGAGTCATATAGCCTTGCATTCTCATTTTCATTATTACTTTTATGTTTCAATCAACATTCTCAACTCACTGATTGCTTTTTATTAACTGGGTAGAATAAAACACAATAACAAAAACAATGAGCAAATGATGTTTACTGACATACTGTTAACAAAATGCCAGTGAAGATGACCTTGTGTTACATACACAACCTTTACGTTCAGAGTAACTAAATAAAAACCAGTGATTTGAACAATTAAAGATAGAAATCCAAGGGAGAATTTCAGGACAAGAACAATGCAGTACCTTGTCATGTAGTACAGATGTGACAGTTTTTAAATCATGGACATGTGAAAAAAAATTTACATGGGTTTTCAGTTTTCATAATATAATACAATGAACTTAAGCCAACAAAAATTAAAATAGAAGCATTTATATAGCTCTTATTGTGTTTCAGCACTATGCTAAGTATTTCACATACAACTCAGAGGTGAAGGTAATTTCTACTGTTTTAAGAATCTTCCTTCACCTTAAATAAATACTAGCATAAAGACTAAGTTCAATACTAGGCATGTGTAGCATACACACACAAATCTAAGTGAAATAAATTGCCACAATCTTTCAAAGAGATATTACGTAATACTTAACAAATTTTAAATAAGCTTATCCCTTTGACTCCACTATTCCATTTCAAGGAATTTAGCCTACAGATATACATACTTATAATGGGGTGGGGAGGGAGGAACAAAGCAGGAAACATTCTAAATTTCCATTTTAAGGGAGAGGTAAAAGTATGCTATATGTAGTCAATGTGAGAATATGGTATAATCTTTAAAAGAATGAGGTCAGTCTACAGACACTCTCATGGAAAGATATCTGTAACATTGAATGACATAGGAAATCACAGAAGTATTATTATAAAATCACCCTAGATGTAAAATGTTTTGGTAAATGCATACAGTATACTCATAAATATAAAGATAAAATGTCTTAGGAAGGAATATGGCAAATTTAATGCTGGCTACTTCAGAGAAATGGAAATTGGAAGGGAAGAGTATAGAACACAACTTGTACGTTTTATTTTGTACATTTTTGAATTGTGTATTTTTTCCCTTTTCATGGACCTAAAAACTGATTATTTTATAATAAAAATACAGTGAAGATAAAATATCTTTCGGCTTTCCCTTCAAGTATTATAAAAAGGCAAAGCAAATAAGAAAATATAGTAGGAGGTTTGTATTTTGCAAAGCTCTAAATACTTTTGAAACAAATGAAATGTCATCTCATAAATCAATGAAAATTAAATCAACAATATTTTTTGAACTCTAACACAAAGCAGATACCATGTGCTGTGTTCTAGGTGCACAAATGAAGCTGAAGATATATGGTTACTGGTTTTTTAACCTTCAAGAAATTCACAATGTGAGGCCTTCCAGGCAAGATGGAGGCATAAGTAAATGTAATTGGGCACCTGCATCCTCCCACAACCACATCAAAAATAAAAATAAACTGCCCTACCCGGTTTGGCTCAATGGATAGTGTCGACCTGCAGACTAAAGGGTCCCAGGTTTAATTCCGTTTAAGGGCACATGCCCAGGTTGTGGGCTCAATCCCCAGTGGGAGGGCATGCAAGAGGTAGCCAATCAATGATTCTCTCTTATCTTGATGTTTCTATCTTTCTCTTCTTTCCTCTCTGAAATGAGTAAAAATATATTTAAAATAAATAAAAATAACTGCCTGAAATCTAGCTGAACAGAGTCCTAAAACTAAGGATAAAAAGAAGTCACGTCAAGACTGGAAGGAAGGGCAGAGACAAGGGTGTTACATACCCATGTGTGGCAAATAAAAATCAGGAGGGCAGAGCCAGTGTTCCTTTTCTGAACCCTTCCCCTACAGAGAGGCAGGCAGGTACCATATCTGAGCCTCTATCAACCTGGCTTTCACTGTTCACGTACCCTGGTGATTGGCTCAGCTTGGTTCACGTTTCAGACTTTCCTAAAATCTCTCAAACAAGCAACATCTGGCCTCAGCATGCCCAGTACCTCTAAGTGGCCTCAGGCCCAGCTCACCGCAGCTGGCCTTAGTTTGCAGCCTGGCCTCTCTTGGGCAACTCCAAATCCAGCACACGTAGCGGCCATCTGTAGATCACTTTGTAGCTCATGCCTGGTGGCCCCAGAGAGAACACAGTGGTGGCTGGCCTTGGCCTGTGCCTCCCGCGAGGCCCTAGAGCCAGTACACCCAGCGGACAGCTTCAGACCACGATGAAGTACTGCCCAACCACCTCCACAAGTGACATATTCAAGGGGCGGACTCAGTGGGCACCAGAGCCCGGCTGAAGTCAGTTCTGCTCCAAGGGTTGGGCCTCTGCATAGCTGAGCCTCCATCTTGGTTGCAGCCAGTCCTAAGGGACAATTGGCCAAGTCCCCACATACTGCAAGGTGAAGCTATTTTTCCAAATGTTAAATTATTAACAGAAGATTACAAGGCATACAGAGAGACCGGTTGAAGGCCCATTTAAAGTAACAAAATACATCTCTAGAAATCAACTTCAAAGGTATAGAAATTGTAAACAAACAAAAAAAAAGAAAAACACAATCACTAAATTTTAAAATTTCACTAGAGCACTAGAGGTATATAAAAGCAGACTTTAATGGGCAAAAGAAAGAATCAGCGATCTTGGAGAGAGAACTCCTTAATTACAAGTCTGAGAAGCAAAAAAAAAAATATATATATATATCAAGGGAAAAAAAAGTAAATAGAGTCTAAGAGACATAAGGAACTATGCATTATGGAAGAAGAGAGAGAAAGTGGGTCAGAGAGCTTATTTGAAAAAATAACAACTAAAATTATCCAAGGACATCCAAATATAAGAAGCTCAATAAACTCCAAGTGAGAAACACTACAAGCTTTTCAAAGAAAAAACAACGGTTAAATGAGAATTTGATATTTCACAAAATATTCTTCAAAAACGTGAAAGAAATTTTCAAATAAATAAAATCTCAGGGAGTTCCTTACCACAAGGCTTGCCCTACAATAATGTGCTAACAGTGGAAATAAAAGGACACCAGACAGTAACTGGAAGCCATAAAAAATAAAAAGTTCTCCAGGAAAGGTACATATATAAGCAAATATAAACACCTGTATTACTTTAATTTGGGGTTATAACTCACTTATATTATTTCATACAATTTAACAGACAAAACATAAAAATAACTCTAAATCTATGTTGGTGGATACACAGTACATAAAGATGAAATGTGACACCAATAACAAAGTGGGCGGAGGCAGAGATAAAAGGAAGTAGAATATTGGTAAGCAAATGAAGTGAACTTACCAGTTTAAAATGAAGTGTTATGACTTCAGGATGTTACACATAATCCCCATAGTAACCAAACAAAAAAATCTTTAGAATATTTACAAAAGGAAATGAGAAAGGAATCAAAACATGTCACTATAAAATCTCAACTGAATACAAAGGAAGGCAGTAAGAGAGAAGACTTTTTTTTTAAAGAGTGCTATTTATACAAAAAATAAATAACAAAATGACAACACTGAGTCCTTCCCGATCACTAATTACCTTAAATATAAATGGATTTAACTCTTCAGTCAAAAGATAGGTTGGCATGATGAATTTTTTAAAAATAGGATCCATGACCAACCAATGTGGCTCAGTGGTTGAGCATCAACCCATGAACTAAGAGGCCACTGGCTCAACTCCCAGTCAGGGTACATGGTCAGGGTTGTGGGCTGGATCCTCAGCGGGGGGCTTGCAGGAGGCAGCTGATTGATGATGTTTCTCTCTTTTCAATGTTCCTATCTATCCCTCTCCCTTCCTCTCTAAAAATCAATAAAAACATGTATTTTTTAAAAAGGATCCTATGATATGCCCTCTATAAAAGATTCATTCTAGACCTAGGAGGACACACACAGGTTGAAAGTAAACAGAAGAAAAATATTTCATACAAGTAGTAATTAAAAAGAGCACAGAGATCGCTGTACTGATATCAGGCAAAATATACTTTAAATAAAAAATTATTAGAAGAAACAAAGAAGGACATTATAATACATCATTGACAGAATTAAAGAACAAAATAGTTCTACAATAATCGTCAGAGACTTCAATGCCCCATTTTCTATAATGGATATAACCAGACAGATCAATAAGGAAGCAGTGGAATTAAATATATTATAGACCAACTGGACCTAAAACACAAACAAAACATACTATCCAACAACAGTAGAATATGTTTTAATTCTCACCTGAGGATATGTCTTTATTGATTTGTTTTAGAGAGAGAAAGGGGGGGGGGGCAGGGGGACATCAATGTGAGAAACACAGATCAGTTGCCTTCCATAAGAGTCCTGAATGGGGATTGACCCTGCAACCTAGGTATGTGCCGACTGGGAATCAAACCCACAACCTTTTGATGCACACTCTAACTTACTGGGCTTTATGTTCTCCTTAAGTACACCTAGAACATTCTCCAAGAAAGACCATATGTTTGACCATAAAATAAGTCACAATGAATCTAAAAATGATCTTTTCTGATCATAATGGAATGAAATCAATAGCAGGTAGAACATACACAAAGACATGAAAATTAAACAGCACGCTCTTAAATAACCAGTGACTGCGTCACAGAGGAAATCACTTTCATGAAAATGAAAAGACAATATACCAAAACTTAGAAAATGCAAAAACTCCTAACAATCATCATTAGCAGCTGCATCAAATACAATGTCTTTTATGTATTTCAGCAAAGGGGAAAATCTAGTTATCTTTTACTTCCAAAAAAGGAGAGTACCAAGCAGAATCAGATCCAGGCAGAATACCTCACAGCGCAAGAGGTGTGAATGGAAAACAAAATCAATGTCTTCCCACCACCAACGTATCATCAAGAAACACTATAATGAGTAGAGGAAATAGAAATAATCCTTCTACCGCAGAGGAAAATATTGTTTCTGCATGTCAGTTCAAGTTCAGGGGGATATCTGATCCAGCTGCCAACCTGCCAAGAACTGGAACACTACTCTTTCTTTTCCCAAAGCTGAATTCACCTTCTGGGGAAGAGCTGAGTTCATATGAAATCCTTTTCTTTGGTCTTTGGAACACACCCAAGCATCGCGGCTGAATTTCAGGTTTTCAGGCCCAGATAATTTTAACACTTAGAAATGCTCAACTTGTTATCTATCTACTAGAGGTTCGATGCACGAAATTTGTGCATGGGGGTGGGAAGTGCCCCTCAGCCCAGCCTGTAACCTCTCCAATCTGGGACCCCTCAAGGGATGTCTGACTGCCTGATCCTGCATCTCTCTCACAACTTGTGACTGCTGGTTCCTAACTGCTCACCTGCCTGCCTGCCTGATTGTCCCCTAACCACTCCCCTGCCTGCCTCATCGCCCCCAACAGCTCTCCCCTGCTGGCCTGATTGCCCACAACTGCCCTCCCTGCCGGCCTGATTGCCCACACTGCCCTCCCCTGCCTCCTCCACTGGGCCCCACCTCCACTGTGCACATAGCCATCTTGTGACAATGTTAGGGCGTGATGGGTGAGGACACGTTGATCACCTAGGCTATTACTAGTATAGATTAAAATAAGGGCAGGTATGAGATCGCATACAACTAGTACAATCGGAATCACTTCCAAGTGGTGTTCAAGCCATGTTCCGTTTATGCGGTGAGTTAGAAGGTATACACTTTAATATACTGTTCCAGATTTATTAAATTCATGACTGCACCAACTAAAAAGATGCCAAAAAAAGAAACCCCAGAAAATATTCTAACAGTGTAATATTAAAAATAAAAACTTAAATCCAGAATTATGGGAGTGCCAGAAAAAGAGAGAGAGCAAGATACTGAAAACCTATTTGAAGAAATAATGACTGAAAACTTCCCCAAACTGGTGAAAGAAATAGACTTACAAGTCTAGGAAGAGCACAGAACCCCAAACTAAAGTAATCCAAAGAGGACCACACCAAGACACATCATAATTAAAATACCAAGAGCAAAAGACAAAGAGAGGATATTAAAAGCAGCAAGAGGAAAACAGTTAGTTACCTACAAGGGAACACCCATAAGATTGTCAGCTGATTTCTTAACAGAAACTATGCAGGCCAGATGGGAGTGGCAAGAAATATTCAAAGTGATGAATAGCAAGAACCTACAACCAAGATTACTCTATCCAGCAAAGCTATCATTCAGAATTGAAGCTCAGATAAAGAGCTTCACAGATAAGAAAAAGCTAACGGAGTTTATCACCACCAAACCAGTATTATATGAAATGCTGAAAGGTATTCTTTAAGTAGAGGAGGAAGAAGAAAAAATGGAAAGGTAAAAATTATAAACAACGAATACATATATATCAACAAGTGAATCTAAAAATCAAGTGAATAAAAAAATCTGATGAACAGAATAAACTGGTGAATATAATAGAATCAGGGGCACAGAAAGGGAGTGGACTGACAATTCTGGGGGGAAAGGGGTATGGGTGGCATGGGGTATAGTTGGTGCAGGAAGAGACTGGACAAAAATCATACACCTATGGATGAGGACAATGAGGGGGAGGTAAGGGCAGAGGGTGGGGTGGGAACCGGTGGAGGGGAGCTATAGGAGAAAAAAGAGGAACAATTGTAATAATCTGAACAATAAAGATTAAATTTTAAAAAATGAAAATCAGGGTAAAACTGTTACTATTACAATTAAATAGTAACATAAAATCCAAAAAAAATACCGTATTTTTCAACGTATAAGACGACTAGGCGTATAAGACAACACCCCAACTTTTCCCGTTAAAATACAGAGTTTGGGATATACTCGCCCTATAAGACGACACCCAGCATATAAGACGACCCTGGACTTCTGAGAAGATTTTCCTGGATTAAAAAGTCACCTTATACGCCGGAAAATACAGTAGTATTAACATTTCCATTTCAGAGAGCTTTTGCTATAACCTCACAAAAGAAAAAAATGTTCCTGTGTAAGATTTTAGTACACAAAACATCTCAATGAAGGTCCTGATGCCTCCAAAATGTGCATCTGTCCAGAATACAAGCTAGAATGTAATGGTGCAGAATTATTTTTTGTATAACTTAAAGGCTAAGTTCTTTACCTAACCTTTTATTTAAATTCCAAAGCTTTTTTTATATTGAAGGAAGTGAAATAGTATTTGCCACCTATATATTCAAAGTTACCTATAAGGGAAACCCCTTGTCAATAGGTCTTCATTCTGATTTTCCCATCTATCTTATGATGCTAACTGAAGTAAGAAAACAAAAATCCCCTACAAACTATTTTTAGCTCATCAGTGAGCTGGTTAAATAAATATTATGCTTGCTATGTAATGTGACTCCTCTAGTACTTACTCTGCTGAGAATAAACAGACATCATACACACTCAATCACATGAGACGGGTTTAGAAAACAGCTGAGTCACCCACCAATAGTCTTTCTGCTCGCAGTCACTCTGGAAATTTCTGCCTCACCACAACACTTGGCTTCTTCTCCAGTTCCTACTAATGTGTTACAGTTCCCTGAAACCTCTCCCTCAATAACACCAACCAATTTTATGATAAAGTTCATTCAGGCATCACATGGTTTTCCCATGACCCCAACCAACACACCAAGTGTTCACGATAATAAAAAAAATGACAAGCAAAAACAGGAGGCTGATTCTGTTGGCAAACTTCCTCTCAATAGGCCAAGTCTACTTTGGAGAAAAACACTTCTCTCCAGATGACCTAAAGTGAAGGCAGGTATCCATACAGCTCATGCTTTTAGTGGACGTGACCAATACATCCCTCCCCACGCGAAGCAGCTCAGAATGAATGACAGGGTCTGTGTTCTTGACTTCCACACAGATAACAAGGCCTCAAAGAGAAGTGATTTAGACCGTCTTCCCTTTGAGGATGTTAATTAGTAGTATCTTCAGTGGAAAACATTAGGAACACAAAAACTTTTCACTCACACTGGAATGAAATAAACCGTCAAACCATTCGTTATTTAAAATGCAGCAATTAAATAATCCTATCTTCAGCATGGCAAGTGCAGGATATAAAGGTAAAAAAGACACACTTCTTATGCTCAGAGATTTACCTAACTCAACCTGAATAGACGATAGAAAATGCTATGAAGACTGCGAACACAATTTCAAAAAGCAAAGCAGAATTTAATTAATTATTCCTGGGACAAGATATCCAGAGATCCTCTAGAGGTAACAGTTCAACAAGAGACAGATAGGTGAGCGGGCAGTCAGTCAGACACTTGGAGAGAAGGATGCTGTATATGTGTAAAACAGAGTCAAACAGAAGCACAAAGACCTAGAAAAGTGGGGCATGTCTGCTTGAACCCTGAACAGGTCAATAATGCCACAGCATAGGGGCAAGTGAGGCAGAGGAAGGTCACAGAATTAGACTAGGGCCAGACTCACAAGAGGTGTCAAGATAATTAAACGACTGTACAATGAAAGGAGCCTTGTGAAATACTGAACCAAGGAAGCGGTATCGTTAGATTTGTTTAATAAAAAGAACTACTACAATAATATCAAGTCCTGGAGAAGAGACCGATGTCAAAATACCGGTGAGGGAGCTACTGATAGTGTAGGTACATGATGATAAGGGTCTGGTCTACCTGCCACAATGAGCCTAGACCCATGGTCGGCAAACTGCAGCTCTCGAGCCACATGCAGCTCTTTGGCCTCTAGAGTGTGCCTTTTCCACAAAATGCCACAGCCCGGGCGAGTCTATTTTGAAGAAGTGGCGTTAGAAGAAGTTCAAGTTTAAAAAATTTGCTCTCAAAAGAAATTTCAATTGTTGTCCTGTTGATATTTGGCTCTGTTGACGAATGAGTTTGCCGACCACTGGTTTAGACAATGGGGGAAGACTTGAGTTTGTGTATTGAAATAGCAATACTTCCTGAGCAATGAGATATCAGGGGTAATGGCCAAAAATGACTGGGCTCAGGCCACCTCACACATTATTTCCCAGCTACCACGGCCTTACCTACTTCCCTCAAATAGAGCAAATTTATTTCCTCATCATGTTTTTGTATTAGCTATTTACTCTGCTTTAAGTTAATAAATGATCACTGTATTATGTCAAGTTTTAACTGTCAGAGAAAACCCAAAGGACAAAAGTGGAGAGTACAGTTGATCCTGAACAACATGGGTTTGAATGAACAGGTCCTTTATACATGATTTTTTAAAATACTTTTTAATTGAATTCAGAGAGGGGGAGAGAGGGAGACAGAGACAGAAACATTACTGATGAGAGAATCGCCTATCGGCTGAACTCCACATGCTGAATTTGTTTTTTCAATAAATCCTTTAACTGCATTCTTTTTCTTATAATTGTTTTAATTCTTTGTTTATTAAGGCATTACATATGTCTCCTTTTCCTCCCAATGGCTCCCCTCCCAGCATATGCCCTCGCCTCCTGATAATGTCTGTGTCCAGTGGTTATGCTTACATGCACTCAGACAAGTCCTTTGGTTCATCTTATGATTTTCTTTATAACATTTTTTCTCTAGCTTACTTTAAGAATACAGTATATAGCTCTAGCTGGCTTGGCTCAATAGATAGAGCGTCAGCCTGCGGACTGAAGGGTCCCAGGTTCGATTCCAGCCAAGGGCACATGCCTGGGTTTCGGGCTCGATCTCCAGTAGGGGATGTTTAGGAGGCAGCTGATCAATGATTCTCTCTCATCATTGATGTTTCTCTCTCTCTCTCCTTCTTCCTCCCTGAAATCAATAAAGAAATATTTTTTTAAAAAAGTATACAGTATATAATACATATACAAAAAATGTGTTAATCCACTGTTTATGACTTTGAATAATTATAAAGGTAGGTTTATTAACATACTTTCTTTTTCAAAAGTGAACTATCAACTGTTCAAGTGTGTACACATTTTTGGGGACACTCTGAATGTAGGGTCTATACTCTCCATGGTTTCAAGCATTCATTAGGGGTCTTGCAACGTATCCCCAGTGCATAAGAGGGCCTACCGCATTCTCTCAAAATGAACCATACTTTTTTATAAGATTACATATTTCCTAATAATTTGTAAAACAGTAGGGGCTTCAAAAAAAGTAAGGAGACCGCCTGGTATGGCTCATTGCCAGGAGGTCACAGTTCAATTCCTGATCATGGCACCTGCCTGGGTTGCGGGCTCAATCCCCAATAGGCCGCATGCACGAGGCAACCCATCGATGACTCTCGCTGAAAACTGATGTTTCTCTCTCCGCCTCTCCCTTTCTCTCTGAAATCAATAAAAACAACAAAAAGCAAGCAGAAAAATTAGAAATGCACATGAAATGTGGCAGCAGGCTACCACAATGCATGTAACTTCAGGAGCTGTATGTACGGTACAGTGTATACAGCCTGCAGGGCTATTTGTGGCCAACTTGTTGCAGGTAAAAACAATGCAGGATGTAACTGGAAGTTGGTTCAGGATGATTAATAGAATTACCAATTAGCTGAGCTACCGCTTAGTGTAGCTTAGTTTAGCTGTACTAAGAAATCAAAATGTTTATACAGCCCATCAGCACAGGTATTTGAATTTCTACAGCACAACCCTTCATCCTGGGAGCCAGAGTAGAGGAAAACTTCTTCTAGATTAGGCTGGTTCAGGGATGGGAATTGGAAAAATACAGAAATCCTTTCTAATAAAAAGTAATATGCAAACTGATTGTCACTCCAACTCACAAGACGGCTGCCTCCATGTGGTCAAAAATGGCCACCCCCATGTGGACACAAGATGGCCACCACAAGATGGTCAGCAGCAGAGGGCTATTGGGAGGGCCCAGACCTGCAAGGGAGGGCAGTCAGGGGTGACCGGGTGAGCAGGGGAATGAAGTTAGGGGGACCCAGGCCTGCAGGGGAGGGCAGTTAGGGGGTAACCAGGCCTGCAGGGGAGCACAGTTGGGGGAACCCAGGGCTCCAGGGGAGGGCAGTTGGGGGGGACTCGGGCCTGCAGGGGAGGGAAATTGGGGACAATCAGACTGGCAGGGGAAGGCAATAAGGGGTGACCAAGCCGGCAGGGGATGAAAGTTAGGAGAAATTGGGCTGGCAGGTGAGTAGTTAGGCATTGATCAGGCTGGCAGGAGAGCAGTTAGGGAGTGATCAGCTAGCAGGCAGAAGTAGTTAGGGGCAATTAGGCAAGCAGGCAGGTGAACAGTTGGGAGCCAGCAGTTCTGGATTGTGAGAGGGATGTCTGACTGCCTACTGGGATCAGGCCTACATGGGCAGTCAGACATCCCCTGAGGCTTTCCAGATTGGAGAGGTGCAGGCTAGGCTAAAGTACACCCCCATCCCGTGCACGAATTTTGTGCACCAGGCCTCTGGTACAGTAACAAAGAAACTAGGAGTTAATAACAATTAATGATAGGATCAAAGCTAAACAAGAGGAGTATGAAGGCAGGAAGGGACTTGTCATGTTGAGAATTGAAAGGGACTGCAGAATGAAAGGATTATGAACTGCAAAACTGGTACAATAGGACTGAAATAATATGTAGGAGTTCATATAGATTTATTGTGGTAAAAGAAGCAGGAAATGGTAGTCAGAGAAATTTTAAACTTCAAGATCAAAGGCAGAATAGTTTTACAGAGACTAGACCTATACAGTACTCTTCAACAAAAATATAAGTCACATAATTGATTATAAAATTACTGGTTGCCACATTAGAAAAACTAAACAGGTAAAAATTAATTTTAGTGAGGTGTTATTAACCCAATAAACCCCAAATTTCAACTTGTAGTCAGTATAAAAACTGAGATTTCTGGTGTATTTTACACTTTATAACACAACTCAATTTGCACTAGCCGAGCTCAAAAACCACTGGTGGCTCTAGTGACTATTAGATCAGACAGTGCAGATCTAGGCTGTGTCCTTATGGGTTGCTAACTATGTGTGCTTGTCCATTAATGGTTGCCTCGAGGAAGTGAAAAAAGGGAAGAAAGGAGGGTGAATGCAGGACCCACAGCAATGGCTTGCCGGAAACCAATTCCAGCTTGTAATAATTACAAGAGTTTCACCAAAAGGTTGGGGAAGCTTGGGCGGCTCAACAAGTGTGAGCCACATATGTAGTTTACCTGTTGGGCTCCTTAAGTGGCACTTCCCCAAAGCTTGAATAGACTGTCTGCTGCCAGACAGCTCAGGGCATTTTATTGCCTCCTGTTGGCCCAACTCCTGAACAGCTGTAGGCTATTCCCCAACTGACAATGCTTCTGTACCCTCCCCTGCGAAGTGTATTATCTCCACGTTGCCTTAGGACAAACTGTCAAATAAAAGCAGGGTCCTGAGTCAAGGAGAGTAGTCTTTCAGCTCCTTTAGCTGAAGATCCTCTGACCTCCAATGCCTTTCACAATTATCTTTCCAGACTCTTTATCATCTACGCGCAGCCCCTTTCTCCAGAATGCTGAACCCTTTGTAAGGCTGAGTGAGACAAGGATCCCGGCAATGGTTGGATGGAGTGAAAATGAATATGCTAGAAGTCTTCCTAGTACAGTGGTTCTCAACCTTCCTAATGCCGCGACCCTTTAAGACAGCTCTTCATGTGGTGGTGACCCCCAACCATAAAATTATTTCCGTTGCTACTTCATCACTGTAATTTAGCTACTGTTATGAACTGTAATGTAAATATCTGATATGCAGGATGTATTTTCATTGTTACAAATTGAACATAATTAAAGCATAGGGATTAATCACAAAAACAATATGTAATTATATATTGTGAAATATTTATTTCTAATTACAAATAAATGAAATTTTGTCTTGAATCGTGGTGTAGCATGGGTAACAGTCTTCATATGA
>PVJN01011120.1:37830-55177 GCA_004026805.1 Lasiurus borealis | reverse complement strand
CTGCCGGGCAAATTGATCGATCGTTTCGTTTATTTTTTAAGCAAATAATGATGGGACTATTATGATAAAGTGAGAACAAAATGGCATATTGATGTTCAATTCAAACTCTCATTTAAACTATGTCTCTCAAAATCAATCCTTCCCGTAGGGCAGTGCGTTTCAACCATTTTCACCTCATAGCACACATAAACTAATTACTGAAATTCTGCAGCAAAAAAATGTAGATTTTTGCAGATCTGACAAAAATAGGTATGATTTTGATTCACACTGGATGGCTTTGTTGTGTTGGCTGTTGTCTTTATTATTATTATTATTTAAAACCTAAGGGAAAGGTCAGTTTTCTTGACTAGTCAGGAGGGACTGCATGTTTTAAAAACTCTTATGGCATACCAGATGAAAATAGCTATTGGGTCTTCCCCTCTTCGCATAAACACATCTTTTTCATGGAATTCAATCACTCACAAAAATGTTTACTGTGCTATGTATAAACCTGGGACTTTTTCCCTCAGTAAATAAATTTTTAAAAAGCATGTGCAGGCTTATAATGAAATTAGTCTTTACTTTCACCGTGGAAGTAGGAAGTGTAGCTGTCTTCCGACATGTAGGTAGTCTCCAGGCATAAAAATGGAAATACTGAGACTATGACAACACAGCGTCAATTTTCTGCTTTGCAGGTGCCAGATTTCTTCTTAAATGGTGTGAATCAAATCTGTGCTGAGAGGCCAACTTCAAAATATAAAAGAAAAATTGGCAACGGGAGGATTCTGCCGGTTTGGCTGAAGGGAAGCGCTCTATAGCGTTTCATTCTAGTGGAGCATCTGACTGTGAAAACCTTTCCAATTGTAATTCTCTTTGTCTTTCCAGAAAGGGATTATGAACCAAAGTTAACGCTGCAGGAAATGTCACCTATCCTTGGAAGGGAAATAGTAAATCAAAATGGCTTTGTTTAGCATATTAACCCCCTTTCCCCCCCCCCAAAAAAAAAATCTACTTTGGAGTCTTCTCTCATTCCTTGACAAAGCAGGTAAATAAATAAAGCAGAAACTCATTATAACTTTTCACTTTAATTCTTGTTCATCTCAAAACAGAAAAAAGACATTTCCTTTCACTACATATTCACTGAAAGGGAAAATAAGAGCAGAGACTGAGAAAGAGAAGTGAGACGTATAACATAGCATAACCCCAGAAGTAGAATTTTCCAAGTTGGATATTAATTTAAGAAAGACATTTTTTATAGATTATTTCTTTCAGATACCAGAGTGCAAATTCAAGAAGAAGAAGTAAATAAAAACAATGCGGAAACTGATTCCTCAAATATTCTGTCTTTGTATATTACTCTTAAAGCAAGTAGACAAACCTCCAAAGGAAACACAATAGAGCTTAAAATTATCTGTATTTTTGTCTTAATGTGTGTTTTTTTTCCAGTAGATTAGTAATAAATATCGCCTATGATGACTACCCATCACATCAGAAAAAGAACTTGGTGTTTCTGGCTTTTTGTCTAGACATCATACCTATCCTGATACACCTTCTTTAAGAAGAGGGTTTTGTGATGCTCGGTTGTATATGGCAGTTTGAAAATGTAGAAGATGACAGCATAGTTGACACCACTACCATGAACTCTATTTGTTGTTGTTGTTCTTTTAATCACCTACTAATGATGCCATTTGGAATGTTAATGTGGTGACAAATTTACCAGTGGCCCTAGACTTGGAAGATGGAAGATAATGGATTATGGCATCTGTTCTCTAATGTTGCAGTGATTTGATTTATGAAGTCAGAGAGGCCAGTATACCCATGATAAAGGATATGTCACATATTTATAGAGTGCTATTTACTAGTGCATTTCTGGTATAGATTGGTATAGTATAAATTTTTTAATATGGTTTTTAAATCAAGACTTATTATATTGTTTATTTTATTTTTATTGGTTGTTAATTAAATGGAATTAATGGAATCAAATACAACTATGAAATACTTTGCACAAAAAAATAAACATTCTCTTTCTTTGTTAAGCCAACACAATGACTCAAACCAATGGCAACATTTGAGTCTGGTGATGACACAGCCATATAGTCTTGTTCTGTTCCTTCTCTGGCACTGGAGATTAGAATTTGATTATTGTACTAGAGGCCCAATGCACGAAGATTCATGTAAGAATCGGCCTGGCCCTAACCAGTTTGGCTCAGTGATAGAGTCAGCCTGTGGACTGAAAGGTCCTAGGTTCGATTCTGGTCAAGGGCATGTACCTTGGTTGAGAGCACATCCACAGTCGGAGGTGTGTAGAAGGCAGCTGAATAATGTTCCTCTCTCATCAATGTTTCTAACTCTCTATCCCTCTCCCTTCCTCTCTGTGAAAAATCAATAAAATATATTTTTTAAAAAATAATGGGCCTGTCTTCACCAGGCTGCTAGACCACCTTCGCTCTGGCCCACAGCCATCTTTCCACCTTTCCACGCTACCCAGAGGCTTGGAGCAGATGGAGCAGCGTGGAAAGCCTGGCAACAATGCAAACATCTCACCTCGCCCCTGGCCGCTTGGCTCCTGTGTATGAAAATTAATCTGCCATCTTTGTTGGGTTAATTTGCATACTCACTCCTGATTGGCTGGTGGGCGTCATGAAGGTACAATCAATCTGCATCTTTCTTAGTGCAGACTATTAGTGGTCCGATGCATGAAATTCGTGTAAGAGTAGGCCTTCCTTCCCCCAGATGTCAGCCGTGGCTTCCCCGGGCATCTAGGACCTGGGCTTCCCTCACAGCCCAGCTTCATCCAGAAGAACAGAAGGATGTACAGGAGGATGTCCAGTCTAATTCACATATTATGCTTTTATTATTATAGATTATTATGGATGATCATATTGAGATAAGCTACAAAGGTTATTTAAGTTTTGAATCAAAAGTTAATGATGGACAGTAGATAGATAGTAGATAGGTACATATATAGATAGATCAATAGGTAGGTAGGTAGGTAGATAGATAGATAGAAAAAAACCTACGAAAATCTACCTTAATTGACATAGTACCTATGTCTTTATTTCTCCCTTGTCTTCTTTCCAGATAAGAGAGCAAACTTTAAATTTATCCTTTCTTTATTTATTTATTTTACTATTCAATCTTTGCATTATTGAGTGCTTGAAATTGCCTATTTAAATGTTGTTATTGACTGTGAATTCTGGGTAGTTTCTCACCTATCATCTCATCTGGATTTTTACTGACATCAAAAGCACTCTTCCTTGTAGGAGCCTGGGTACACTGGCGAAGCACATCTTTTCTATTCTGGATACATTCCCCAGTGTTTCAGCACTTTTGCATATAATCCACTCCACCGCCCACAGGTCCAGGGAGAGCCCAATAAATGTTGTTGACTGACTACTTCCTACCCAGTTAGAAGATGGGGGGAAATTAAATTGCTTTTGGTGCACTTCCCAGCTTCAATATTCTAACTTCTCACAGGAGCTAAATGTGGTTAGAAATGGTGTAAGCCCTTCTAATTATGTTACCAGAAGAGTCTGAGAACAATAACCTGATTTAGAGATAGGGCAGAAAGTAAGAAAAGCTGCACTGCTTTAAAGTCAAATTACCTGGTGCTTCTCTCTCAACACTCTGACCCACGTTTAAGGCATTAAATCTAATTTTTAAAATGTGATTACACATCAAAAGCAGTGAGTATAATCATGTGTAAAAATAGCAAGGGGTAGGCTGAAGGACACACTATTCTTTGGCCAAAACATGAAAATTAATTGTAAAATGAACCTAAATAAAAAGTCAATATAAAATGGGAAAGTTTTAAAAAAAGGACAGTTGAAGTCAATACATTTCTTTACTTATATACTCTTTAACACGTGCAATCATTTGTGGGACTCCTTGAGTATTATTTAGGTTAAAAATATATGCTTTTTCCATAGTTATAAAATACCAGGCCTTGGTATTTTATGCATCTTGAAAATAATGGTATTGATAAATGAAAAAGAAGAATAAAATTACATGACTCTTGATCCTATAATTAAATATGCTATTCCATTTTCCTACGATTTTCCTATTCACATTTAAAACTGTGAATACTAGGGAATATGCTTATATTTCATATTTTAAAGTTGGATTTTCCCCTGTCTTCAAAGCTTAAGAGATTTTCTATAATTTCTAATGATTCTTATTCTCCTATTTGTAATTTGCTTTAATATGACTATAACAGATAGGTTGCATTTATTTAAACAAATAGTTTAAAGATTTGGAATAAATTGACCATTTAAATTTAGGACTAAATTAATGACTATTTAGACACTGCTTGCATGACACATTTAGCTAGAGCATTAGGAGACATGAATATGAATCACATGTACCTCTATGTGATATGACTTCTATCTCTTGTTTGAGACATCTATGCTTAAAATATATGGCCCTACCAAAATGAGGTTAAAAAAATGCTACAACAGTGAAAGATTTCATTAAATCAGTAATTTGGCATCACATTTGAGAATAATAAACAGATAAATCATGTTTCATTTGGTTTCATTAATTTGTGAATGCAGATGTAGTGGATATCTATTTACTAACAAGTTACTAATCCTTCCTCATGAGGGGCTACTAATATTTCCATTATGCTTAACCAGTGGAATGTTGGTGAAATTTTGGGGTCATTTTCTTCCTGTCTCTTCATTCTCTTACCCCCTTTTCCCTTGATTTCCTTCAATCCACTTCCCATGCATCTTCCAGAGTCTAATGAAGTGGAATATTTAAATCTAGACCAAAATAGCTTTCTGAGAACCGGATGCCCATCCATAATTCATTTTCTAACACTAAGGCTGCCAAAAGTGTTTTGTCTGCAAAGGATATTAACATTCCAATATTAACAGAATTTGCTAAGTATTTAATAAATTCACAGAACTATGTTTTTAGTGCTTTGGTGCCAGGCACGTACATTCGCCCCTCCCAGGTAATGAAACTGCTCACCCACTACCTATTGGCAGTTTCAACCAGTTTGGCCATCCATTTCCACCATTATTCATCCCATTCATACTTGGGCTGCCTTGCTAATCCAAGTATTAAGGTAGCTTTGGCACTGCCTGGGTATTGGTTAGAAATTCGGAACTACCGAGTTGGAATCTGCATTTTAATAAATCCATTAGTGTTTCCTGTGCAAATGGTAGACTAAGAAACACTGATCTAGACCCATCCACCAGTCTCAATGACGAAGTTCTTCCCAATCCTTAATTCTCTTTTCAGGGTGTGTAAAGCTCTTGCATGGCCTTGTGGGAACGGTTTCTTGTCTGAATGATTTCTTGTTTGAGTTCTCACTCACATTTTCTTAGTTCCTTCCCCTGCTCAAACCCCTTCCTATCTGGGCAGGGCTAACAGGTACAGTTGCCATATTTTCTGGCATATAAGATGACTTTTTAACCCAAGAAAATCTTCTCAAAAGTTGGGGGGGTCGTCTTATATACCGGATGTCTCTTATAGGGCAAGTATATCCCAAACTCTATATTTTAACTGGAAAAATTGGGGGTGGTCTTATATGCCCAGTCATCTTATACACCAGAAAATACGGTACATCCCCCGTAACCACGAAGGGACCCTCACCCCAGTACCATGCGATTGCCACAAGGGTACCACAGTCTCAATTTTAATTTTCTTAAAATCCTAAAACAAACAAAAAAAGATAATGGATTTTAGCTCTCTCTCCATTTTGACCCTCATCATTTTGCACGAACTGAAATAGTTGCACTTTACTATTAAACATTTTAATAGAAAAAAATTCACAAACTCAACAACAATTTAACTGTCATCTTCATGTCACTTTTGTCTGAGAGATGTTTCACTTCATCCTGGCTCAGAGATTTGGAGTTGACTCTAAATGGATTTTGAAGGCATCATACATTAGCTTTTCCAAACCGGAAGCAGTTTCCTGTGCTAACGTCTGCAGGCACTGTAAGGCTAGAGGAGAAGATTCACTGGTAGTTTGGAAAGTTCTGGCACACAATTAAGTAGGAGACAGACTCACTGCTGCCTCTGATTTAAAAAAAAAAAAAAAAGAAAGAAAAATGTTGCCAAGATACAAATGCTACTTCTATTCTCTATTAATGCCTCTCAATCAAAATTAAGTATAGCAACTAGTCATACACAGAATGATTATTTGAATTAGGTAATCAGTGCTAAGCAGATTTCAAACGTAGAAAATTTCACTAACGTTCTTATCTTTAAAAATAATTTCAGCATCGTAAGGATTTTCAGATGTGTGTATTACTATGCAGGGTGGTTCTGTGTTTGATTGAATTCAATATTACACCTGGTAAAAACTATGTTTACTAATTTTTTTTTTCTAACTGTATGCTACTTTCTCCTCTTAAAAGCTTTTGAAATGCTCTGACTCATTCACAGGAATATATGCTCAGGGAAATTCATTGCAATAAACCTTAAAGTAATCTACATGTCCATCAGTAAGGAAGTGATTAAAATTTTTTTTTAATTTGTACACTCATAGAACAGGATATCCTGCAATGAGAAAAAAATAGAGTTAGAATATGATTGCTGATTTGAAAGATGTCAAGATACATTCTTGACTTTTAAAACAAAAGGGAAAGTTGCAGAATGGAGTAACAATTTCATTTTTGTTTAAACTCCATACACCGCAGATGGGAAAGCACAACAATGAATAGGTTTGTGTTTATAGTTACAGGTAGGTAGGTAGGTAGGTAGGAGATAGGCAGACAAATATGGAAATAGATGGGGAGGTGTGTGGTACCTCTGGGATTTTTTGAGAAGGAATCAAAGACACTAAGAATAAATGTTACCTCTGCGAGTTCAAATAAGACGTAGCAAATAAGACTTTTGTTCCTTAAATACCTTTACATAGTGCCTGGAGTTTTCATTAATGTGTATTATATTTCTTTTAAAAAGTTTGCTGTTTCTGCAGTGTATAGCACTGACTTTGCATCTTAAATGTCAACCTCATTTTCTAGATATTTGTATTTATTCAGTCATTTATTCCCCAGCTTACACATATTATCTATATGTATCCATTGCCCTTTGTTCGAAATAGCTTCCTACTTTGATTCTGCATTTCTTCACTTTTTTTTAAATTTTAACATTTACCTCTCCCAGGAAAGAAACTGATGAAATAGATTTGGGCAATTATTCCCGTCTCCTGAGCGTGACTTAAAGCATACTCCCTCTTAAGTCAGAGATGAATTAACTGCATTTTTCATTTAAGGTATTTAAATTAAATGTTTTCAACATGAGGCCTGTGGCTTTAAATAAGGATGGTTTCTCTCACAACCATGAGTGCATGTAACACCAATCAGAACTGTCCTGGAAGAATCCCGCCATGGGAAAGGAGAGAACTCATCACATTTTCTCAAGAATTGGTCCTAGCCGAGACCGGTTTGGCTCAGTGGATAGAACGTCGGCTTGTGGACTGAAAGGTCCCAGGTTCGATTCTGGTCGGGGGCATGTACCTTGCTTGCGGGCACATCTCCACTGAGGGGCGTGCAGGAGGCAGCTGATCCATGTCTCTCTCTCATCTATGTTTCTGACTTTCTATCTCTCTCCCTTCCTCTCTGTAAAAAATCAATAAAATATATTTAAAAAAAAATTGGTCTTACACTTCCCAGTTATTTACAGTTTATACATCACAATGAGGGAGCACTCCGTCTTCCCGGATGCTCAGGACTATCATTCAACTTCTAGAATCTCAGTCTTTCAGTTAAATCAGTCTTGACTCGCTTGCAAAGGATGGGCTCTCTGCAACCTGCCCAGCCTGCTAGAAATTTCCTCTGCAGTAAGCACCCCATTACTGGCATGTCACACCGACCCCAACCCCTTCCCTATGTTTGTAGGTTCAATAGAGTCACCTGCATCAGTGTTATCTGTCTTGTACTGTGACAGCTTAACTTCCTTTCTATTTGCTCAGCATCTACCACTGTTTCACATGGAAGCGGTCCCTTAAAAAAGTGCTGCCAGCCGAGACTGGCTTGGCTCAGTGGATAGAGCGTTGGCTTGCGGACTGAAAGGTCCCAGGTTCGATTCTTGTCAAGGGCACATACCTTGCTTGAGGGCACATGCCCAGTGTGGGGCGTGCAGGAGGCAGCTGATCGCTGTCTCTCTCTCATCGATGTTTCTGACTTTCTATCCCTCTCCCTTCCTCTCTGTAAAAAATCAATAAAATATATTAAAAAAAAAAAGCACTGCCAACCTTAAGAAAGTAAGAAGAGCAGTGAAATGAGCAGCTGAACTCCTTTATTCCACACGCACCGTGACAGCGTATTGACTGCGTACGGCCACACTGTACTATACTATATGTTCATGGGAGGCTGTAAAAATTATTCCACTCACTCATCAGCACAACAAGGCCATTGAACTGGCTGGTCTCTAAGGTGAACTGTGTGTCTGACACTTTATGAGTCTCAGTGCACATTTCTAAATGAGAGAATCAAGTCTCTTTGCTTGATTTAACTTCTGGACAGGGAAATGCGCTATTTGTAAAAATATTGCGAGTATAAGCCGATGTTTCATTAAGGAGGGCAGAGAAGTGATAATGGGATATAAAGTAATTTGAGGGGGATGGATAAAGAGTGTTTTTAGATATGATAAATGTTTGGCTGCATCTGGATGGATGTGATAAATGGAAAGAAGGGGGAATTGAAATGAATTTCAAGTTGAGAGGGGAGGAGTGCTAGAATGTTCTTGGCACTCCACACTCAGAAATGAAACCACTTCCAGGTAGAATGAGAAGTTAGGATCATTTTGACTTATAATAACTAAGCGAAGAAGTAGCAACTTACAAAACACAAGGGTGGATTTGTGACTCCCACGAACACTGAGACGTGCAGTGGTGTGTCTGCCACATAGGGAGCAAATTGGAATTTCAGAGGAGAAAAGGATGGTGGTGAGAAAAACAGGAGGTCTGTAAAAAGGCTAGAAAATGGCAGGGGAAAATCTGAGCATAGAACCATCAAAACTCTATGCTTTTGATAGTGCTGGTAGGGAAAATAACTGAGAAAGAGGAATATTAATTCCTTTCACACATCCCCAACTCAACCCTATATAATTGAGACTTATAAAGGACTAGAGGCCCGGTGTACAAAATGCGTGCATGGGGAAGGTGGGTGTCCCTCAGCCCAGCCTGCACCCTCTCCAATCTGGGACCCCCTGAGGGATGTCTGACATCCCTCTCACAATCCAGTACTGCTGGCTCCCAATTGCTCCCCTGCCAGCCTGATTGCCCCTAACTGCCCTCCCCTACAGGCCTGGTCTCCTCCACTGCCCTCCCCTGAAGGCCTGGTTCCCCCCAACTGCTCTCCCTGAAGGCCTGTTCCTCCCCAACTGCCCTCCCCTGCTGGCCTGATCACCCACAACTGCTCTCCCTTGCAGACCTGGTCTCTCCCAACTGCCTTCCCCTGCTGGCCATCTTGTGGTGGCTATCTGTGTCCACATGGGGGCAGCCATCTTGTGAGTTGGACTGATGATCAATTTGCATATTACTCTTTTATTAGATAGGACAGACACCTGGTACATGGGTGGGGGTCTGCTGGTTTGTTCTGAAGGGTGTCCTGGATCAGGGTGGGGTTTCCCTTGGAGTGTGGGGCTGCCTTGGCAAGGAGCCTGTGGTGGTTTGCAGGCTGGCCATGCCCCCTGGGCTACCCAAGCAGAGGCCCTGGTGTCTGGGATTTATTTGTCTCCTACAATTAAAAGTTTGTAGCCTTGATCAGAAGCCAGGGCAGGTGGGAAGCTTGGCTTCCTCCATTGCCAGGGGCAACTTAAGCCTCTGGCTGGTTCCAGCTCTGTGGCTGCCACGCATATTTATTAATTTGCATACTTGCTCCTGATTGGCTTGTGGGCATGGCTTGTAGGCATAGCAGAAGTATGGTCAATTTGCATGTTTCTCTTTTAGAAGTTAAGATAACTTGAGTTAAGAGCTGCTTGAAATTTGTTGTTCTTTGTCCATTTAGTAAGGAGCTGGAGATGGGTGTAGGAAATGGTAGCCAAGAAAATGACTAGTTTAGTGTGGCTAATGAAGATCCTCTCCTCATCAACACATGGAGGGTGAGGAAAGTATGCAATCTGATCTCTCCTCTGAACATCTGGGGCAGCCCTCTTTGGGGCTACCTCCAGGAACAGAAACAGATTCAGTGAAAGAGCAAAACTCATTTTTAAAAATCTGTAACTCTCTCAAAAAGAACCACTGAATTTGTTGACCCGTTTTTAAGATATTATTTCTAATAATTGCTCATAAAGCTTTAGAAACGCACGTATACTAATTGAAATATGCCCAATTCAATATAATCCTATTCCATTATTATCTCTAACTGAAAACGTGAATGAACTAGACTCTCTTCTTTATATGGAATTAAATAGACATTGTTATTTTCTAAGCCTAGAGCGGCAACTCAGAACTGAACATGCAAAAAAAGTGGAGTTTTCACGGGAATGTAGTTCTGTTTTGTGCTAAACCTGCCAGAGATTTATCTTTCAGCTTCATTTGTTAACATGTTTCCATGGAGAAATTATTTTTAAAGTGTCTCTGGACAGGTTACCCAACTTAGTAAACTAAGAATGTGATTGAGCTGATAATTATCTATTAGTTTAGTAGTTTTCTAACGATCATGGTATAGAACAACCAAAGTTCATGGAAAATTATGAACAAAGCTTACTATAGTATAGCTAGAGTTAGAAGACATGATTTAGGCCTTGAAATAACTTATGGCATTAGATAAATTGTTAATTTTGAGCTTTGATAGCATCATACCACAATAAACATGGAAAGAAATGTACAGGTTTTCGCTGAAACCGGTTTGGTTTCAGTGGATGGAGTGTCGGCCTGCAGACTGAAGGGTCCCAGGTTTGATTCTGATCAAGGACATGTATCCTGGTTGCGGGCACATCCCCAGTGGGGCGTGCAGGAGGCTGCTGATCAATGTCTCTCTCTCATCGATGTTTCTAACTCTCTATCCCTCTCCCTTCCTCTCTGTAAAAAATAAAACTATATATATATATAAAAGAAATGTATAGGTTTTCTACAGCAAACCCTAGCGACGTATTAATAAAACAGACATAAACACAGTTGGATTGTTTCATGAGTGAAAATGCTTCCCCTTCCTGTTGATCTTAAAATTACACTTGATGCATCTGTCCTGCCAAATGAGTAGGAGTCATTATGGCAAAAAACCGGAGAACAGAAAACCAGAATATTTCTTATAAATAGCCCCAATAGGTAGAATTTCTCCACGTCTGTTAACCTCGCAGGCATGTGACAGCGCTCGATGCCAAGTTGAGACGTTGGCTATTTATTTTTCGCCTCTGCATTTCTCATGGAAACTCACGGAGCAAGCGTGATTTGAAAATGTTTCTTTCAGCCATGTAACTTAATCAACCTGAACTCCGGAGCCCCTCCAGACCTTACGAACAGGTTGATGTAATTCCCTCCCAGTCAAGCTTTTAAGTTGAAGAACTACTTGATACAGTCCATTTGTAGCTGTTCTTTGTCCCTTAATTGTAACCGACTCCGATGAAATTGGCTTGGCAGCTATAGAATTACTGCAAGGACAGAGCGCCGCGGTGCTCTTTTGCTGAATAAAACCTGAGAATATATTTCCTGAGATGCTCACAGACAGAGGTGTGTGCAGGCATATATGCATGTGTAAAATGTGCATACGTCATTTATATGTAGACGTACACAGACACATCTTCCTTCATGCTATTGCTAGCTGACAACGTTTCAGGGTTTTTTTTTTAAATCTTCCCTGTGATTAAATAAGTTTTAGATTGTCAAAGTAAAAATGCTACTATATCTTATGAATTTCTCTCTCTTACACATTAAGTATAAATATCAGCTCTTCAAAGTGTCTATGGTTTCACAAATGTTTTCGCAAACACGTTCACATTGCCACCCACATACATTATGACTTTATACATTATTATTTTTTTTTAAATCCTCATTCGTCCATCCTTTCAGTAACTCACCCAACAACTTATAAAGTATTACTCAGTGCTGCTCACTGGTCTGGACCAATGCAGACATTTTGTTCAGACAGACACTAAACATTATGACACAGCATAAAGGAGTAAAGTATATATACACGTATACTGTTAGAAGGTAATGAGTACTACGGAGAATAATCAAAGAATCGGCCAAAGAGTAGGTTGACCATGGCGAATGTTGGGCTGTTGCTAAGCACCGTTCTTTGAAACATAAGCTGCAGATGCGTATTTGTTGAGCACATTCTTGAAACTATTGTGTCTCTGGACTTCAGTTTAAATGGCACCGGGCACCCTTCTTCCCGGGCATGCATCGAAACTGGTTCCACAGATCTGTACTTGAATTACCGGGCAGGTTGCTTCTTTGGGGTGTTTTATTTTTATTTTGTTGTCATACTAAATGAAATTTCAAATGCAGTTGTATTTAATCTGAAGTAATTCATTTAACAAGTACATCTGTGATAGTTAAAGCTGGAGTTAAAACAATGTGTTTTGCAAATGATTTGTAAATGACTGTTACAGACAACATGGCTTTATTTTTCAATGAATTAAGAGAGATTTAAAAAAATCATTACAATTAAATAAACAGTGTGGATCCTCCAAATCTGAGAACCTATATTCAAAAATGGGTTGGTCCTCTCATGAAAATTTAGCAATTATATAGGTGGATAGAATATCAAGGTAAATAATTGTCATAATTTATGACTCCCATATATTAACTTTTTCAAATAACCAATTTTGCAAGAATTAACTGAATCAGGTAATAGGACATAGCCTTCCTCTACTTTTATTGGGGTCATTCCAGGTCTCAATATAAGACATAGAGAAGTGCCCAAACCAGTTTGGCTCAGTGGATAGAGCGTCAGCCTGAGGACTAAAAGGTCCCAGGTTCAATTCTGGTCAAGGGCATGTACCTCATTTTCGAGCACACCCCCAGTGGGGGGCATGCAGGAGGCAGCTGACCGATGTTTCTCTCTCATCGATGTTTCTAACTCTCTATCCCTCTCCCTTCCTCTCTGTAAAAAATCAATAAAATACATTTATTTTTAAAAAAAGACATAGAGAAGCAAAACTGGCAAGCTGTTCAACCAGGAAGCTTTTTTTTCTTAGACCCTCACGTATAAGATAGCTCATCATAACCACATGGGTAATCTTCCCTTTCTTTGCTTAAGGGCTATGGTTCAGGATAAAAGAGCAGGTACAGATGGGATGGGAGAAGCATTTCTGTAAGAAACGCAATGTTCTCTTCGGTTTTCAGGGAGAGGATGGGATGCATATCTCTCTTGTTTTCCAGAAAGTTGATTATAAAATAATGGAAACTACTAAGACATGTAGGCAAAAAAAAAAATTGCAATAGGAATCAACTATACAAGAGCTGATAATTTGGCAAGCTCTAATATAAGTTTGCAAGCTATCATTTGCCTAGATCTTTCATGATAAACAGAAAATAATGTTTTACTCACGTTAATATCAAATAAACTTTTTAAGGAGATGAGACTTTTCTATTTACCAGGTTCCTATAGACGAGCGGTTCTCAACCTGTGGGTCACAACCCCTTTGGGGGTCAAACAACCCTTTTACAGGGGTTGCCTAAGACATTCTGCATAACAGTAGCAAAATTATAGTTATGAATTAGCAATGAAAATAATTTTATGGTTGGGGTCACCACCACAGGAGGAACTATATTAAAGGGTCGTGGCATTAGGAAGGTTGAGAACCACTGCCATAGAGCCATTCTTAAAAATGTGTGCTAATTAATGCTTAAGTGAGTCACCTCGTCCCATTGTATTTTATTTGGACACTGTACGCCCTCCCAAAACTGAACCGAAGCAGGGGAGAAGGTTTGAATAAGGACTCTCCAACTGATCATGCAAACAAAGAGATTGTGGAGAAAACTCTTCCTTTACGAGATTCTGTGTAAATTTTTCCGGGAAGTGTAATTACAATATTGTTTGACCAGACTATCATATTTCACAGCATGAGCTTGGATGTAAAATACATTGGAATTTTGATTGCATATATGGAAATGAGGAAAATAAAATATTAAACAGAGCCATTCGGCAAATAACATGGACATTTTAATGTATTCCATTGTATTTTTGTTTGTGTGAACAAAAACCCTCCTGTTCTTTAATCTGCTTTCTATAATGCTGTTATATTTTTGTCAGGATTACCTCAATCCTTGTCAGACAGAGGCTATTGGATTTCATTATGAGCCGGCGGAGCATTTTCCATTTTTTCCCATGCTAAACCATTACTTATTTGTTCACAGGCATATTCATGAGCTAGCAAAGGGATGACCTGGTTGTGCCAAGCACAGATGCATGCTAATCCAATCAATAATGTAGATTAAAAATTACAACAATTCCCGGAATAAATCCCATTTAAGCATGGTGTCTGCTCTTTTGAACGTATTGTTGGATCCGGTTTGCTAGTATTTTGTTGAAGATTTCACACAGCAATATTTTTTCCAGATATATCTCCTCAAGCAAGAGGAAAAATAAAAAAACAAACAGATGAAACATCAAACGAAAAAGTGTTTGCACAGCAAAGAAAAGCATCAACAAAATGGAAACACAACCCTTTGAATGAGAGCACATATTTATCAATGATACATCTGATAAGAGGTTACTATCCAAAATTTATAACAAACAAAAAACTCAACACCAAAAAACCCACAAACAAACAAACAAAAAAATCCAATTAAAAAACGGGCAAAGGATCTGAATAGGCACTTCCCCAAAGAGGACATAAAAATTGCCAGTAGACACATAAAAAGATGCTCACTATCACTAATCATCAAAGAAATGCAAATTACCACCAAAATGAGACATTGCATACAGCTGTCAGGATGACTGTTATCAGTAAATCAACAAGTGTGGACTAGGATGCAGAGAGAAAGAAACCCTCGGCACTTCTTATGGGAATGCAGACTAGTGCAGCCACTGTGGAAAGCAGGGTGCAGTGACACCAAAAACCAAAAATGAGGCTGCCTTATGACCCAGGGACTCCACTTCCGAGAATACAGGAGGTCCTCGGTTACGTCAGAGATCCATTCTTACAGCGACTTCACCCAATTTTCACTGTTAAGTCAGAACCCACCCACATAAGCACCCACATCACTCACAGGGAGCACACACAGCAGCAATGAAGTGAAACAGTATAAAAAATTAAATAAAGAGAACAATTCCTGACCTTTACTTGTGGTAAATAAATAATAAGAGATATAAAGCACAGATGTATATATGTCAAAATGACAGAACTTTTTAAAAAATAAATAAATGGGAGATGGCCACATAACCACAAAATGACCCACGGCGAGTCTGTCATAACCCGAGGACTGCCTTCATATCTGAAGAAATCAGAAACACTAATTCAGAAAACCATATAATGCTGCTCACTTCTGGAAGTTTAGATCAGCCAAAAAGTAATGCTAGTTGTGTACAACCGAATCAAAGACTCAAATGTAAAAGGGGGCTCAAGATAACTAAGATCATTTCTGTCTGTTCTTTTTACTTTAAAATTAGAAAAGTCAGATGCAGAATCTTAAGAGATTTGTTTATAGTCCTATATTGCATACTCCCAAAAAAGATACATTTTGGGGTAGCTTCAAAATGTGCCCAATTTTACTTCATTTTCTTACGTCATTCCCAGAGTCACATCCTAGACCGTGTCACTAACTCACATAAGCTTCTGCAGGGTCTGAAACTCGCCACTCTACCTAATCAGCCCTCTTCTCCCCTAACCCCCCCAAACCAAACCAATGAGCTGATGGTTCTCCTTCTTCCATTGGACCCCTTGCAGGACTACAGGATGTGTGTGTGGTGATGGAGTGGGGGGTGGGGGAGCGGGGAGAGAGAAGGAAGAGGAGGGAGAATGTGCTTGGCATGCAGGTAGATCCGGATTTTATGCCTTGCCCTGTCACTTTCTGGTGACATAATTGGTAACGTGTAGCTAGGCTTTTTCTGAGCTCTGTCTTGCTTATTGTTAAATTGGGATATTAAAAGATATTGATAGTAACATTACCAAGATCTTGCTCAGTCTATACCGTTCTAAATGCTTTACATTTATTATGTTAAGTCTCAACTCCGGGAGGCAATGCGATTGTGATACTGTACATACAGATGAGGCAGGTACTGTAATTATCCCCACAGGTGAAGTGAGGGGTGCGCAGAGAGGTTAATTGGTGGCCGGAGTCGCTCAATTACTGAGGAGCAGAGTCAGAATTGACATTCTGCTCTTGTGCCTTCAGAGCCCAGACACACACAGATTATTGGGGGGGGTTTTGCCGAGGTCAGTCCTGGGGTCACCAATGGCCTTTCTCAGGGCTCTCGTTGAGCGTTAACTAAAGCGGAGCATGTGTTCATTTTATCCTCCTACAAACACTGCCCTCGTGGTGGGATTTAAGGAACAAATGCCACATGCTCTAGCCCAGGATCACTCCCCACCTGTTAACCAACATTTCCTTTAATGTGGCAATTTCCAAAGTTCTGGCAACCGTCTCAAATGTCATAAAAATCAATAGTGCTTGTCCACTTTGCCAACGGAAGACTGTCGCTCATGTCTGAATGGCCCTGAGCACGATGCTCACTCAGCTTTCCTCCCATCCTCTCCCCACACTCCTTTCTACCCGCCATCAAACAGAGGGAGCCATTTCCGGCCAGAACCTGCCACCAGAGAGCTCAGCAGATTCTGCAAAATGTGCTTCTTCTGAACTATTTAGTGTATATTTCCAGAATTGTGATATTTTCACTCCTCCATCATTTTCTTATTTCAGCTTTTAGGATCAAGGTTATAGTTAAACTAAGTCACATTTCTTAAAATGAACCGAAGTAAAGGCTTTTGGGGACCAATACATCATTTGGAAAGGCAAAGGCGAGCTTTAGACATTATCAGGGAGGGAACACAACTACAAAATTCCCTTATTTACTGCCTTTTTGTTTTTTTCCCCGCATCTTTTCTGAAACCAAAGCTAAAGAGGACAATAAAGCCCAAACACGTTTACTGGCCTCTATGTGCCACAGTTTTACTGTGTGAGCCCTGTAACCATTTGGATGCGATATCATGGGTCCTTTTTTGTTGATACATTGGGAAAGGGTTTTTATAGATTTGAATTTTCCAGAAAGATGGCTAGGGCTGTAAGATGCTATCTCCGCGTGTGCTGTTTGTCCTTGTGTCTATAAACTGTCTGATATCCATCCATAAAAGAGGCGTGTTAGGAGTCCTGCAGAGATGTCAGCCATAACACCTGGTGAATCTATGATCCAGAGTGGTCTGTGGATAGCAGATCCAGGAATCTCCTACCGTCTTCTCTCTGTACTTCAAATATCCTCAAGGAAAGTGATCCTTCCTTCTCTTCTCTGTCCCTTACGTT